>OMLI01091846.1:0-10785 GCA_900302605.1 Rondeletia loricata
CGGGGAGAGGGGGTGAGTTGAACAAAAATCATGGCTGATTTACATCTCGACATAGACAATGTCAACAATTAACCTGGGGTCTTAGCAGACCGGCCAATTCCTTTAACTCAGTAGGCTAAAAACAGCTAGTTTGTGGCGTTCCTGCTTGCTCGCTCCTTTCTCTCTCTTCTCTCTCTCTCTCTCTCTCTCTCTATGTGATTTGAGCCGCCGCCTACGTAAATTGCGTAGCCTTTTCTGGCAATAACCGACTCGTGTTTTTTTTTTTCTGCTTTGGTCGGTCTCGGGCTCAGTATTGTATGTGATGATCTCGGGCGAGCCGGGCTCGGGCTTCAACTCACTTGGTTCGGTTCAGTTCGGGATTTAATTTTCAGGCCCGTAAACCAAGCACAGCAACCGTTATCCATGCAAACAAACGAATACACATTCCCCTCCACGCTACATAGGTGCCCGGCTGTTCCGTGGCTTTGAACGCAGTCTTGTTTTGAAGTGGCTACAGACTGTCTGATAGCTTTAGAATGACCTTTTGCACGCTCCTCTACACCTATTCCCCCCAGCGGTGCTGCAGTTCAGCCTGTTCGGGGTGCCCCTGGTGGGGGCGGACATCTGTGGCTTTGGCGGCGACACCACTGAGGAGCTGTGTGTGCGCTGGATGCAGCTCGGGGCCTTCTACCCGTTCATGAGGAACCACAATGACAAACTCAATGCTGTGAGAGAGAGAGAGGCTGTCTGTGTGTGTGTGTGTGTGTGTGTGTGTGTGTGTGTGTGTGTGTGTTGTATATGCGCGTGTGTGTATCTGTGTGCTTAATTGAGTTTAATCAAGTACAATTTAGTGCAAACTTCTGCTGTAAGTGCAACGTTGTCAGAACAACGCCAGTATTAAATAAGTAATAATTAAGTAATATGTATGGTACCTGCACTGCCAATGTTTTTCCACTGTGTCTAGAGCAGGCCATCTGTTCCATGTATTATGAATAGAGGTAACTCTAGCTCTTTTCATTGTGTGTGTGTTTGTATGTGTCTGTGTGCCACAGCCTCAGGAACCCTATGTATTTGGGCAGCAGGCCCAGGCAGCCATGCGGAGCGCATTGAATCTCCGTTACTCCCTTCTTCCATTCCTCTACACACTCTTCTATCATGCACACACCTCCGCTGACACTGTGGCCAGGCCTCTCTTCATGGAGTATGTGACCTCTCCTCTCCTCTCCTCTCCTCTCCTCTCCTCTTCCTCTTCCTCTCCTCTGCATTACTCTACTTCCTGCTCTCAAATCCGTTCTTTCCTATACATCTGTTGTACCACATAAACCAAACGATAGAGAACACATTTGCTTCACTGTTCACTCTTCACTGTCGATAAGCTTATTTTTCCATGTGTATCAACTCACTCAGGTTTCCCACTGACCCTAACTGTCAGACCATAGACAGACAGTTCCTGTGGGGGAATTCACTTCTCATTAGCCCTGTCTTAGAGCAGGGGGCAGTGGAGCTGGCCGCCTACCTCCCCCCGGGCACTTGGTACAGTCTGCGAAATGTAAGTAGCTAGGCCCTATTCAACTTAGTCTTTATATCTCTCACAATGCCACTGACATAAGAACGACTTCTAAATGTGCCTGCGGACAAAAATGAAGATTTCAGTCAATCCAGTACAGACACGGACATCTTTTTGTTCACTGACAAAGCCCACCATTTTTTAATACTTACTGTGGTAATGCATGACTGAAGTGTTCACCTTTGTACCCTGTTTCATTAATCATGTTGGTCCTTTTTGGGGTCTGTCCATCTTTTGCTGTCCCCAGGGTCAGCCCTTCTACAGTAAGGGCCAGTACCTGCTGCTGCCAGCCCCTCTGGACACCATTAACATCCATGTGAGGGAAGGACACATTATCCCTCAACAGGTCGGTATCTGCTCTGCAGAGACCCCAAGATGCAGCTGGGTTTGCTGGCCTTAGCGCTCGCCGTATTGTGTTTGGTTCAATAGGAGATGAGATGGGGCAGATAAATGCGCTAAAATATAATTGTAAATATTTGAGGATGGAAAAATCTACAATCCATTCGCCACATAAAACAGGTAGTTACGATTTCTTACTTCTGATTAGCTGAATCATGTTTGAAGCCGGTGTCAAATAAACAACAATACACACCTTTATAAAGCAGTAAGCCTTATTGCTTAATGAAACGGCTACGATGTGGCTGATCACTACAGGTGTGATCGCCTGCAGGTGTGGTGCCAGATGAAATTTAAGGTTGTGTTGAGCTATCACTATCATGACATCCTGATTGGAGACATGTAGCTGAAATATAGCTGAAACACGTTGGAGTGAAGAGTGCATTTTACATTCTTTTGTGTTTTCCTCGATACGCTTCTTGTTGTGTAGGAGCCAGCCTTGACAACCACAGCCTCGCGCAGAAACCCTTTCTTCCTGACGGTGGCGCTGTCTGCGGGGGGCTGGGCCTGGGGGGACTTGTTCTGGGACGATGGGGACAGTCTTGACACCTTTGAGACGGGAAACTACTGCTACGTTATCTTCATCGCTGGACAGGTAGGGAACAGACGAGTGACCTCTATGTGCCTTTGAAAAGCTGATGAGACAGCGCTTTGCTGATTTAGTCCAGCATTTTACCACCTGCTGCAAAAGCGGCTTTACCAAATGATGCAAAAGATAATAATCTAAATGTTCGAAAAGCTTGGAATTGCTTGTGGCCTGTCCTGATGTATTTAGAAGTCCTTGTACTGAATTGAAAAAATGGCCTCTTGCTTTGGCATTACCATTATATCATACGGATTATTAATATAAAAGGCACACTTTACAAAATGTCTCAGTGTTGTGTTATTTTTTCAAACCTGTAACCTCCCCCTGCCCCTCTCTACTGTAGTCCCAGGTGGTGAGTGACCCTCTCAGGCTGAACGGGGCTCTGGACGGCCTGGTTCTGGGAGGGCTGCGGGTGTTCGGGGTGCCTTCCCCGCCCCGCTATGTATGGGCCAATGGGGAGAAAGTCAGGGATTTCACCTACCGCACTGACACCAAGGTCAGTTCTGGCTGACTCAGCACTACTTCCTTTGGTGTTTGTCCTCAGAGATAATAGATAATGATGTTATTCTACAGATAAGCGCCTGTCTGTCTCTCTACCTGTATACCTATTTGCCCTGTCTGTCCTCCCCCCTCCCTTTCTAGTCATTCTGCTGTTTTTGTGCCTTCCTCTAGTATATCAGGTCTATCTGTCTGAAAATCCTACCAGTCTGACACTATGTCCATATGTCTGTCTCTCTCTACAGGCTTTGACAGTGACCAGTCTGGCCCTGCCCATGTCAGCGGTCTTCACGGTCCAATGGACTCTGTGATCCACTGGACTTCATCACCCAGGGGCCTTAGGGAGTCCTTGCATTCTGTACTGCCCCTGAAAAGACCAGCTGCATTGAGATGGCACTGTCCTGCACTGACACCAATTGATTTCGCCAGAACATCCAATAATGCAATGTGCACCTTACGTTTGCTCCGCCTCTTCCTCCAAACTGTCAGGAGTGGATATTAACATTTGGAAGCTTTGTACTATGTGGCAGGTATTTAAAAATGTGATGACATCAAACCGGGAAGCCATCATCTTGATGTAGCTGGTTCCCTTACTCTGCACTCTCTGCTGTTAACTGCTGCACTGAATCAAGAAATTATCATGCCTTCCGAATTTTAATGAATGTGATAACTCCATATATGTATTGTTGTAAATCATGTTTTTATGTCTTTGCTATTCAAATGTGTTGTCAATAAAAGCTGTGAAAAAAGATACATTTGTCCACAGCAATGCTAACATATGCTGAGCGCTCCTTATCAGATGGTTTTATTTCCTTCCTGTGTAAGATGAGTGATTCTGAGTGTCTCTTGAGATGCTGATATTGTTTCATGTTGTGTTATTATTTATCTTATCTTGTTATTTACAGGGCAACAAGCTGCCATAGCCAAATATCTCTAATTTGTTAATAATCATTATGTTGCTATAGGCTCCAGTGTCTTCAGTTAGGGAGTTTAATGCCACTGAGCTCTAGCATTTACATGTAGTACCTCTAATGTACAGTATTTACTGAATACAAATAGAAATAATTCATTCTAAATATTAATGTTAAGAGGAGTTGCAATTTTTTCTCCCGGTCAAATTCAAAATAAAATTCAAATTCTGAATCAAAACACGAATATATTGTAAATTTCAGCCATTTATCGGTTGTAGGCAGTTTTGCATATTATTCTCGGTTTTGTTTTGGTAAGGGGAGAGATGATTGATTGCCTTCTAATAACATAACTAAAACAGTTTATTCCAACAGGTAAAGGGTCTGAACTCTTCATCCTACAGCAGCTCTGTCCCCGTCACGAGATGCTCTGTCTCCAGCTCTGTCCCCGTCACGAGATGCTCTGTCTCCAGCTCTGTCCCCGTCACGAGATGCTCTGTCTCCAGCTCTGTCCCCGTCACGAGATGCTGTCTCCAGCTCTGTCCCCGTCACGAGATGCTCTGTCTCCAGCTCTGTCCCCGTCACGAGATGCTCTGTCTCCAGCTCTGGTCCTGATGATGAACCAACTGCGTTCAAGCTTTTGCTAGTGACCTCTAAAACGTCACGTTATGATGACAAAGGTCAGCTTTTTACTGTAGGCTGTGTCGGATGATGACCTTGGTTCATTTGAAATAGATGTTTTTGATTTGGATTTTTTAAAGACTATTCATCTTTTCTCTGTGTTTTCTATCTGAAGTCTAAAGTTCCCGGTTCGTGTGGTAGAAACAGCCTTCACCATTCCGGAAGCAGCGGGATTTGGGGCGGTTTGGTCTAGAGCTGCGTCAAGCCAGACAGGCATAACCGGACTGTGACCGGTTTTGTCTTCCAAAATAAAAGCTTTAATTTCGCCAAAGGCCCTACAACACATGTTCGTCAACAAGGGTTTTATTTTGAAAGTTCAGACCGGATGTTTTATTTTTTGTTGCGGTTGCTGTGACAGTGATTGGGTCTAGAAACGGCAGCAGTCAAACGTGTGGTGTCACTGTCGGACCACAAGGATACAAACAAGGCTACACTTCATAATAACTACGGTAAGCTGAATCCAGAAGAAAGGAGCATAAACGCGGCCGGTACATGCTGCACGGTCCGCTGCGTCCCTGACGAGATGGATGTCCGACATGGGCTGTAGACTTCTCTGGCGGGACTGAAGGTGAGAGCTGAGGCGTTTGCCCCTGTTTTCCTATGCATTGGCTACTGTTGGGCCATTCATTCATTTCCCCTGCTCAGACAGGTGTATGCCGACGGCCGAGAAGGATATATATCTTTGATTTACGAATAACCTGAGCTGGTTTTGTTTTTTTAAAACAAAGTTGAAAGTTGCTCGGCGGTGTGGACAGCGTGGGATGTGACAGGGATTGAATTGCGGCCATGGTCTGGCCAGCGAAACTAAAATATTGATGTTCAAGACGGTATAGAGAGGCTGTATGATCCCTGCTCGGGCCAAAATGTGTCCTGAGTGAGGGCCCGTGTGTAAAACAGTGCTGCGGTGGCAGAAGCCTCGTCCCGTCCTCCTGTCACAGATACAGAGTATTTGATATCTGATGCAGCCCCCCGTCATCACGGCACGCCTCTTCCAGCCAGGCTACAGTGTTGCTGCTGGAGCATTTCCTCCACATCTGCTACAATCAGGGATAACTCAGCTGACTCACCTTTTTATTTGGCCGACATAAATACCTTTGACCTAAATTCATAGTATGCATCATACTAAGAATGATCAAACTGATATTATATTATATGAGGATAGGACACAAATTAATGCTTTTCTGAAAATGTAATTGATTTTTGTTTGTAACGCTGGTTGTTTGCCTCATGATTCTCACCAGCTGGAGGTCATAGCATGGGTTACATGCATTTAGTAGCTTATATTAAAAATTTTAATCCACCCCTTCATTTAGACGTATTTAAATTTTAGGGCACAGAGAGGTGGATGACTTTATGACTTCAAATGGGTTTCATGAGCTACTCATGTGCCGCTTACTCACATTCTCACATGAGGCCAAAGCCGAAACTCTCTACACAGACCACCACTGAGTCATCCATACAGTTTCCTCATAACTTACTCGGCCGTTGGAGAGTCCACAGCTCGTTTTTCAAGCTTCTTTGTAGCCGGGCTCCTTTCAGCTGCCCCAGGCACTATAGTCTACCGTGCACATGAAAAGGGGAGTTCAGTATAGGCTCCTCTATTCAGATGTCAGCGTGACAACTTAATTAATGTGGCCCAGAGGTGAACCCAGCTCCCCTAAGAAGCTGAGACCCTGGGACCTTCTGCTTCTGTAGTATTCAAAGCAGAATTATCACGGTTTAGGTGCAAGATCTTATTAAAAGTTGTCTTCGGCAGGCAATCTGTTAAGTTTGTCACATATGTTAAGTATTTTATTAGTCACAATGGGACTAGCTTGAGTTTAGGATGGCATTTCAGTCCTAGGCGTCCAAGTCATTTGAGACAACAGTATTAGGTCAGAGAGGAGCGGCAATGTGTGAGCACACGCTGAGGTGTTGACAGCATAAAAGATGGAGTGAGAAGAAGGGAGTGAGAACTTTGTGCAGTATCAGCCGGGCCCCCAGCCTGAACGAGTCCTATCAAACTGACCCGCTAGGCCCTGTAATCACATACTGACCAAAATAACCACTGGCTAGGAACATACCATGGAGCGTATTATTGCTGTTATCAGGCTACTGCTAATATTCAGTAGTGATGCAGTGGTTTGTTGGATGGTAGGAACTGTGAATTGACGAGCAGAAACTTTGTCATCCTGTTTTTGATTGTTTTGTCTGTATTTCATTCTAAATTTTCCTCAGAAATCACAGCAATCTGTGTTATGAATCACACTGTCGATCACTAACAACGGCAACAAACAGTGGCCCCTTTTACAGCGTGTAGGCTGTGAACTTCTGGACAAAAAGGGACACTCCACTTTTGTTTTATGTAGGCAAAATGATGGTACAAGTCAGACTCTCTCTCCTCCTGGGTCATGTCTGGATTCCATGGCAGCAGACTTCCTGTCTGGGGCCTGGCATCAGGAAGTGCGGTGCCTGCTTAATCAGACAGAGGTAAACATGAACTCTGAGGAAAAAGGAGGGAACATTCCACAGATGGAGTGGCGAGGACACGTCCGAGTGTTCGGCAGAGCAGAAGACAAGGTTACACTCTCACATATAAACTGGGTCCAAAGACACAATGTCAAAGCTATATATGTGAGAGAGAATGAATGGGTGAGTCCCATGTGAGATGATGGAACACAAAAATGCATGTAACACTTGTTAAACTAACGTACAGATATTCTCTAAGGCTTTTGACATTAGTTGCTTTTGTTGTTCTTTGAGCCTGAAAAGTAAGATCCTTTCTGACCCTTTTTACAGAAGAAAGGTGCATCAAAAGGATACCGTGGTGGTTTGTCACATCGCACAGGGCTTTCTTACTGTAGCAGACGTGTTGAGCACTGGTAGCGTGACATGTGGAGCAGAGTTCAGTATTGATGTTGCTGACATCTGTTGACTACTGATAACTGCTTAGAATTTCACACGGATGGAGCGGACTGTGTTTGCACATGTCTTTGTGTGTGTGTGTGTGCATGTGTGTGTATTGTTTACATAAGGTGGGACACACATTTAGTTACACACTAATACAGTATCCGGGCCCTGTGTGTGTGCGCGCAGTAAGGACACTGCAGTAAATAGAAGCACACATGATAGTGTAGGTAAGGTAAAGGTCCGGATCAGTGCAGGCCTATACGGCAAAACTGTGTCACACTGTCCGTTAAAGTACTTACCCGACTCTCACACTTTTTTCTGCCTTATCTCTCACTCCCTCTTCATCTCCTACTCCCCTCTGCCTTTTAACTCTTCTCTCCTGGTTTGTCCTCGCCCTCCCCTGCTCTCTAAAACCCCTTTTTCCACCTCCCTCTCTCCGTACCTCCCATCTCCCCGCTCCCAGAGGATGGGCCCAGTGTCCCGGTGCCTGAGGAGATGTCTCTGGGTCGGCTCCTGCGGCGTGCCTCCTCCAAGGCCTCCGACCTCCTGACCTTTAACCCCGGGGCGGGGGGCTCATCGTCGCGTTCGGGCCTGGACGGAGAGATCATCTTCTCCAAAAACAATGTGTGCGTGCACCCCGCAGAGCCCCTGCCTGGCCTGGCAGAGCACCACCCAGGTTAGGCTGCACTTACACCTGCTCCTGAAATCATCTGCAGGGTGAACATGAACATCTTTCCACGAACAAACAGTTTTTCTTTGTGGTATGAATACAATTGCTGAGTGCGCCATTTCAAGCCAGCAGGAACAGCTGTCCCTGAGAGTCCAGAAATAGGGAGATTTTCAAAACCAAAGTGGGGGTTGTGGGGGTCGCCCCCCAGAAAGATTCAGAGACCTTATTTCCTGCATTCTGGTGACTTTTTATGTGTAAAATAACAATTAGAATATAGTACAGATCTTCCTTTTCCTAGCATGCCCACGATGCTGGGCTTCTTCTGATGCACTGTCATCGCCTTCTTACTGCTTATCTGTTTCTTTGTGGTGACAGGCATCATTTTGACCCCGTGCTCCACACAGACATCAACTCCACAAACAAAAAAGGCAAACCCTTTCCTTTAAAACGGTCTGAAAGGTCAATTCGTCTTTGCACGACGACTGAAACTTTTTCTTTTTCTTCAAACTCTCCATTTCTTCATGCGGTATACGCACATTTAGCTCCAACCAGCACTGAAATAATAACGTAACCATAGAGACCACATTTTTGGTGTAACGTATTTTGTCGACTGTTCGGAAACAGCAGTGATAGTATACGGCCTAGATTAGATGGGTTACTACATTTAACAAATATAGTGTGAGCATATTTAGAAATTTGATCAAAATACGGGATAAATGACACCACAGGAGAACACCGGGAGATGGGCATGGAAATCACGGGAGGGTTGGCAAGTAAGGTGTAGATACTGGGACTTTTGCTCAGGGCTCAGAGCGGGTGTGGATCAGGGTGGTTCCAGGATGCCAGAGTTTACTGTTGAGCCTTCTGGATGGAGATGTGTGATGGGAGGTGCTCTCCTAATGCAATTGCTTTGGTCCCTTGTAGTGCGTTTGCACCCGTCGGCCACCGTAAGTAACGTGAGAGGAAATTGCGTAGTTCTCAAAGGTAGCTGCAGAGAATCATACGCAGTCACACATGTAATCTGAGAAGAGACACACACACGCACATACACACACAAAAAGATGACTTGAAGCGATGTCACAATATACACATTTACACAGAGTTACTAAACACAGGGAAACCTGAGAGGTGAGTTAAGACAATGCAACACACACACACTCGCAGACAAAGAGATGAGCGTCACAGATGAATGGTAGAATACTTTCAACTTTTAGTGCTCATACCTGTGTGAGTTCATAGTCAGAAAAATAACATTCATTGGGTCAGTTTTGTGCCGTGTATCATGTGATTATAGAAGCCTTCCACTAATGAACACCTTGCCCATGTTTTTGGTGATTCATTATTACACAGCTGCCGTGGAGGAAAGGTGATTCTATTCTTGAACTACACCTATTTTTACAGTGATTGGACAAGTCACTACCGATACAATACACAGGATCTGGTGTCACTATCCTTTGTGCCGTTTTGGGTCAGCACTTATGTAGAGACCTAGCCTGGATGTTTGAGGAAAGCGGGGTGGGCGAGAGCGGTTATGTCATTTGGGTTATTAAGAGAAACGCGCTGCAACTTCAGAAACGATGCAAATTCATAAACGCATAAGAAAATCCAAAGCAAATACAACAACCTTGATTACCAGTTAACCTGATCATTCCCGCTGCAAATGAAAATGATCTGTGGTGTGTGTTGCCCCCTGCAGGCTACCTGTGTGTGCACATGGAGAAGGATGAGAGCCTGGGCACCACACTGATCCTGACCTGGGTGCCCAACTCCCGCATCCAGAGGCAGGATGAGGAGGCACTGCGCTACGTCACGCCGGAGAGCTCCCCCGTTCGCAGGAACCCATGCCGCCGAGGCCGACGGTAGGGATATCAGGGTGTCTGCAGGTCCTGGAAACAGTCTTAAAATGTCTTAAATTATATTGTCTACACTCAAGGTCTTAAAAGCGACAGCTAATATATCATGATTACTGTTATAGCTATCGAAGACAGACCCTAATCAGAGAGGACTTGCATTAGTCTCTGTCTGTGGCCCTTCAATAACAATCTTACTACAATTATCCTACACGTTAACACACAAAAGCGTGGTTTGCCAAGACGTCCTAGCAGTCAAATCCTCTGTCTTTCATTGACTTACTGTGGATCAAAATGATCAGTCTCATTTTTGTAAAACGGTCCAAACCGAAAGGATTCTTCTTCATGCATTATTATGATGATAACCAATGATACATCTCTTAAATTACACTCCTGAGGATATTCTATATTAGAGAAATCGTATTAAAAGTCGTATTATTTTTGATTGAAAGAGAAGGATGCTTATTTTAGTTGTGCACAGCTTGATTTGTAAACTAGCCTCCCGCAATTTGGATATCGCCCTACTTCAATACCGTATGATATCAGCTGTGTTTACAACCAACCCTACCCCTCCAGACCCCACTCCCGCCCCCCGGCAGCCCAGGAGGAGGATGAGGACGAGGAGAGGAACATTACCAGCAGCACAGCCTCTGGAGAGAGCCCGAGCCTGGGGGGAGAGGCTGGCGTGGATCCCTCTCCACGCCAGCAGCAGCAGCAGCAGCAGCAGCAGCAGCAGCAGCAGCAGCAGCTTCCCCCAACCG
>OMLI01091849.1:0-18882 GCA_900302605.1 Rondeletia loricata
TGTCCTTCACATCGATTCCCCTGGGTCATACACCAGCGAGAGCCTGAGCCTGAGTGGATCGCCCCTGCTCTACCCCAAGCTGTCCGGCATGCACCGCAGCATGGAGTCCCTGCCCCTCCAGATGAGCGTGGCGTCCAGTGGGAGGTTTGTCAGGACAGAGATCCAGGACAAGGAGGAGAGGGGCACGGGAACCTGGGGGGCGGGGTGCAGGACATCCCTCAATCTCCCAGATAGGTTGGTCTCATTTATAGAATTCTCTTAGTGTTTCCCTGGCGGTGTGTTCTCGTTTCGTCCTCGGAAATGCGCTTAATAAATGACAAGTATACTTATAGCCGGACAACTTCCTTGTAGACTCAATGGACCCTTGAAAAGCCAGTGGTAGGAAAACAACCCACAAAAATTTTAACTATTTTGTTATTTTGTTCGAAATCTAGGCGAAGACACGCCACAAGGGGGAAAATGTTTTAGGAACAAAGTTTGGCACAACACTGTTTTTTATAAACAATTATTGTGTCATGTTTGATTCTTTATTCTGTATTCGTGATGTTTTTCTTCTCTTCCTAACAGCTTGCAAACAGACAGGAACACCTTGCCGAAGAAAGGCTTAGAGTATGTCAACTCTGCAACTGTTACCAAGAACGTCAATTTGAAGTCTTACATTGTAATGTATCTTCATTGTTTGAAGTTAACATTGCCTCTCCTGTCTCAGTCGCTATGGCTCTAGCCTGTCAGAGAGTGAAGGAGGCAAACAGGGGCGACGCCACTCCCACACCATAGTCAGCATGACAGAGAGCGATAGCCCCCCTCAGCTGCCCTCTCCCACCCGCACACTCCACCCCTCCTCTGGCAAGGCTCCTCTCACCAACGTGGGTGAGTCTACTTAATCCACTTGACTGCCAAGTTCCAAACACATTCCCTGTATGAGCTTTGAGACTAATGAGACTTATAATCCTTGATAAGCCGCCCAGTATATTGTTGATTATTGATTACGGGCATATTGAGTTCATACTGAGACGCCTCACAGCCACAAGAGTCCAATTTACTTTCTGCAGTTAAGAAATACCATGCTGATGCAATTAGTCAATAATAGATCCAATCATAATAATAATAAGTGATATGAAATAGTTATGGTGTCAGATTTGACTGTGTGAATATGACTGTCCCGTATGTACACTTGTTTAGCCTCGCCTGCAACTCTGAAATATTCTGGAGATAGAGGCAATGAGGGGTCAAGTCAGGCTATATTTATCACTTTGACTGTTGTGGAACCTTAGTGTCCTCTTACACCGAGTCATCAGAATAAGGTGCCATACCTAGATGTGTGTGTGTGTGTGTGTGTGTGTGTGTGTGTGTGTGTGTGTGTGTGTGTTGCATGTGTGCGTGCATGTTCCTCTACAGCGCTGTATCCTTTTTTTATATTGTATCAGTCACTGTCTTACCAAACCTTTCTGTCCTCATAGTTGCCCCAATTTCCAGTGGCACCCCCAGGATAACACGCTCCAACAGCACAGGTCCCCCCAGCGAGTCAGCCTATGATCTCTATGGGTCCTCTCCCCTGGGCAGCAGTGTGTCCCTGGCTGACCGGCCCAAAAGCATGATGCGCTCTGGGTCTTTCCGGGAACCCGGGGATGATGGTGAGCCTGCTCAGCAAAGCCCCTGCAGGGGCGTCGCCTCACGTGGCCCGAGATGAAACAATGCGTCTGCTTATACTGCACGCAGTCTGGCAAGCTAAATGTCAGAGAGGCTTGTTTTGTGAACAGGGGAATGGGGAAGAGTCTGTGTGCCTCCATTTTGGATTAGAAGTGAGTTTTATTAGGACTTAATGAGCTGACCCAGTTTTCTCACTTTTCATTTTAGTTTGGTTTGAGGTATTTCAGTGTCTTTAGTGTTGTCAGCAGTAATGTAAGATAGTACATCATGGTCATCTTTAGTATGGCAGAGATTGCTGGCAAAGGTTAAAGCATTTTTGAAGTAGAAATATGGTGACTTTGAATATTAAGTCAATTTGTTTTCACAATCCTCTCTTTCTCCATCTTTCCTTTTTCAGTGCATGGCTCTGTACTCTCCTTGGCATCCAACGCTTCATCAAACTATTCCTCGGTGAGTAGACACTTCATGTCAAACAAACTGCAGTTAGGTGCTTTGTGCCCTCAGGGGGATGCAGCTTTCTTCAAAATAGGAAAAGTTTATGTCTGATTTAAGATCATTTAAGATTAAAGAGGAAAATATATGAATGTTGCAGAGTAGAATGGTTTTAGAATTCTCCTGTTGTCTGAGCTTTCGCTGCGCCAATTCAGGGAAATTGCCTGAATCGTTTTGATTGATGATCACTTGTCATCTTCAGGGCGGCTGAGACGCAGCAAAATTCCCCCTAAAATCCAGTCTGCTTGCTTTGGCCATAACAGCTTTTTGGGGATTTGGCTTTTGATCAGTATTGTTCCACATGATGATAAACATTTCTTTCACCTCTTAATTCGTTGGCCTGTTTTTTTGGTTTTTTTGTTGTTTCGTGTGCTTTTATATGCAGGAGAAGCTTACATGAACAGTATATATTTGTGTTTACCTTTGTTTTAGCAGGATAATTCCATTAAATGAGCTCAACCTCTCTTGAATTCAGTCTTACGAGCCTCTTTATGACCTTTGTTGTATCGAATGCCAGGGTTATTGCAAACTGCCATTGGACTAGTACTCAATACACAAGCTTATATTTCACCTCTGGCATCTCTATAAGACATTTTTACCCTGTTTAGCTGGTTCTCCTAGCTGCCCCTAAAGTTAATGCTCTACCCTATACCTCTCTATTGTTTGTTTATTTGCTTCCACCATGCTTTCTTTAGACAGAGGACAGGATACAAGGGGAGGTAAGGCTAACAAGCCCCCACGCTTCACTCACCCTGTGCCTTTCCTCCACATCATCTGTCAGTCATTTCCTGTTCGAACAGGTCCATTCATCCACTGGTGTTTTCAGAATTCAGCCAAGTCATGTGGTCATGGATCTTTATCTTATAGAGTTCATAACTGGGTTCATTTTCTTTGATCTCTGATATTCTCTGTCCTTTGGCACCATCTGCTTCCATTTAATTAAAACACCTTGTAAAATTCCCAATGCCTGAAAGTCATGGAAAATTCACTGTTCTCTCCATGCACTTATGAACAGTTTGTTGTCTCACCAGCATGTTTTGGCTATGCACCCTTGTTGAGGTGGTAAGATACCAATAGTTCAACATTACTTCATACAGTATGTTAAACATGTAAGATCTTATCGCTATCATAGCATTCTGGTGCACATGGTGTATTTTCCATAATTTAGTTGAAGCTTCATGGGCCAATATATCTTGTTGTATATGTATTCTGTTTGAGAGTTTACCTAACAAAAACTTCTCAGTGCAAACATATTCCATCACTGCATTGTCATGATCGAAACCTGCTTTAACATCTTTATCATTCTGTCAACACTGGCTTTTTGGCTAAGGTGTACTGCATTGTCCGTATTGCTTGGGCTTACTTTGCAATCCTTTCACAGCAAATCCGCAAGTTGAGACGAGAGCTGGAGTCCTCCCAGGAAAAGGTTGCCAACTTGACCACCCAGCTCTCTTCCAATGTATGTATGGTAAAGATTGTTTGTCTTCTGTGTCTCTACCTACTGTATGTCTTTATGGGAAAACCTCTCCGACCTGCTTATATGTTTTTTTTTAGTAACTTGTGATTGATAGTGGTAGACATGTGGGAACAATTCCTTCTTTGGCCTCCCTTATTTGGGCTAATGTGTTAATGTGTCTGTTGGATGCATGACAGATGTTACGACAGATCTTAGCGTGAATCCATCGAAAAATGTTAATTAAACCGCTCCTGATCCATTAGTAGTGATTCCGTTTTCACCGCACAACCCACTGGAAAATAGACAAACCAAGCAGCAGCTGTACCAGACATCTACCCTGCCTTCTGCAGAGGATGAGATGTAGGGGGAATGTGGTGTGAACTGCTTTAAAAGTGCTAGAAAGATCTAAGCGTCTGCAATCCTCGCTGACCGAAGAAAACAAGGATCAAAGTAGGCTCCCTGGCCTCAGCCCTGCAGCCGGGGAGCGAAGACAACCAGTCACGAGATATTCAGGACAGATTTATCACCCCATCAACCACAGGGGGCTTAGAGCAGCCATGCCATGTTTACGGTGCTCTCCCTGCCGATCACATCTGTCCACTGTTGCTACACTCCTTCAGCTCTGCAGTCCACTGATAGACACCCATGTAACCTTAACCCTTAATACTCTCTTACCCCTCCCGCTCTTCCTACTTCACATGAGGAAAATGCACACAGAAAAAAGAAAACATATCCTTTACCCTTTGCTAGTAGGTGTATGTGACATGTGACATACTGTTCTCTTGAATTTTGTTACAACCACACGATATGAATTACTAACATGCTAATAATTATCAACTAACTATCAACTAGCTCTGGTCTGTTGAATATTTGAAGTGGGAATCACATGTGTAGCTGTGTGTGTGTACTTCTGTATATGTTTGTATGAGGAGTGCAATCTCAGGCCTAACACCCCTGTCCCTCCCTCTCTTCTACACTCTTGTCTGTATTGACGGCTGGACTCGCTGCTGCCCCCTGCCTGCCTTCCGCTGACCCACACCATTGGATGCTGGGTGTAGCAGCTGGGCCAGGTTTGTTGGACTGTCGCTCCCGGAGCCCTCTCCGTACCTGTCGCATGATTCTAGTGGACCTCATGTGGCTGTCAGAGATCCTTGTCTGGTTTTGCTGTGTGGCACAAGCCTGCCCTCGATACTGACCTCGAAGCATGTTGACTATTCTCACTAGATCTGTAGGACAAGAATGTACTCTACATCCTAACCTTTGAGATATACCTAGTCACGATAGAACAAACTGTGAGTTATACAATAAAGGGCTTTTAACAATTAGAACAAAATACACTTTAACAGTCCATCGTCAACAACTGCAGAGTGAGACGTCCTATAGCCCAAAGGTCAAACATGCTACATCTGGTTGAAGAGGTTTGTGCCCCGGCGCCGCACCGCTGTCATCCCTCACAACCGTTACCCTAACCTCTTCCACAGCTGTCCATCACTCCATCCCCTCCCTCTTGTCCCAGCAGATGGAGAAAGCCATTTGCTTGATGTGCCATGAGCCTGTGAGACTGCAGACCAGTGACTCATATCTCTCTCTCTCTCTCTCTCTCTCTCTCTCTCTCTCTCTCTCTCTCTCTGTATTTCTCTAAAGGCTAATCTGGTGGCAGCATTTGAGCAGAGTCTGGCGTTGATGACCGCACGCCTGCAGAACCTGTCCGTCTCCTCAGAGCAGAAGGTATCCTGATGATCCTGTGACATTTTTTCACATTTGATTTGTTTGCCATTACTTATTTGAGGTAAAATGAAGAAATACATAAGCACGCAACACATGCCCATTCTGTTGTGTTGTTGTTGTTGTTGTTTTTTGTTTTTGTTTTTTGTTTTTGTTTTGTTTTCCACTTAAAATAACTATTGAACGTTTTAATATCAACTTAAAGAGTCTGAGTTGTACTCGGCAAATATCCTCCTATGAGCAAATACACAACAAGCCGGCCGGCTCATACCCTGCTCACCATTCAACTGCTTTATCTTGGATCCTGTCAGCAAAATAGAAACTGACAGGTTGAACTGAAATGTGGGTCAAAAGTGGAGTGTCCATGTTTTCATCAGCCACTCATCACAACCTGTCAGCCTACAGACATTCCACAGTCCTCGGTTCAGACGGATCTGCGTCTAGTCATCAGTCTGTAAGCTGCTACAGTTATTTGTTTCTCCATCAGCAGTAGGGAAGCAGGAACCCCCTCTTCATTTCCGTATCCTCCCCGCTGTAAATAGTTTCATGTACACAGATTGGTGTTTCCCTCTGCAGGACTCTGAGCTGAGCGAGCTGAAGGAGACCATCGAGATTCTGAAGACCAAAAACACAGAGGCCCAGGAAATCATACAGGGGGCGCTCAGTAATCCTGACGTCACACCTAAAGGTAGGGGTCATACTTGTGATCAGGCGCGGCCCTTTTCTCCACAACACAGTAGATGTCAGTCTTTCTTTCTCCTTTCCTTCAGAGCTGCCGATCAAGCGCCAGAACTCGTCAGAGAGCATCTCCAGCCTCAACAGCATCACCAGCCACTCAAGCATGGGTAGTCTCAAGGAGCAGGAGGCCAAGAAGAAGAAGAAGAAGAGCTGGGTGAGGACAGACAGGCCGCAATCTGGCTCTCACTTTGCTTACGAACGCTGTCTGGTGTATCAGACCTGTGTCGGATATTTGCAAACGATTCGTAGCATTTATTTGAACCTCGTTTGTGCTCCTGCATGTGTGTGCGGTTCTCTTCGTATCCTGTTCCAAATCTGCTGCTAAGTATGACTCTGATCTCTCTCTCATGCTTCCCTGCTATTTGTTTTAGGTCTTTGAGGTGAGTGATGTTGTTACAGTATGAAGAGCCTTCAGCCCTAATCCCTTTCCCCTCTCCGGCCTGCATCCACTTTATGAGTCATACTTGTGAAACGTTTGGAAAGTCTGTCTCTGTCACATACGTCTTACTAAGCTTGATTCACCAACTCACTATGTACCAATATTTGATTATATGAAATCATGATTATGGAAGCATGATTTGATTTACTTGGATAATCTACATGCCGTTAAATTCTTCTGTGGTACAACAGTCATGAAATTGGTGAATGAAGTATTATTCGTATTTTATTTATTTATATATATATGATTTTATCTCTCTGTTTCTGGTGTCTGATCATCTTGACGATCATGTGATATTAACCTGTTTTAAAAAAAATAAGATGCTATCCATGAACAAGGTCAACCCCAGGACACACAGATAGCAAAACCTTTACACGGAGATACTTAGGCTTAACTGACTATGTACCAAGCCAAAGTTAGATTTTCAAATTGTGACATGCTTTCTTCATCTCACATCTCCGATCCCTGACTGGTCATTACCAACTGAAAGCATTGCATGGACTGTATATACAATAACTGCACTTGCAAATAATTATTAGTGTTTGTTTAAACTGTAGATCATCAGATGGGCGGGGCTTGCCACATAGAACAGTACAATAAGTACCAGAAGGTTCACAGGAAATGATTTTTTATACTTTTATGTGGTTGACAGCTACCTACAGTAGCAAACTGCACTCATCTGATACAAGCAGCTTAACACAGATGCTTTTAAGACTTGTTTGTACATACTGTTTTACCCAGGCGTAGTGTTCAGATCTCATGCTGATCTCAGTCTCTTATTCCCTCTCTCAACAGTTACGTAGCTCCTTCAACAAGGCCTTTAGTAAGAAGGGCTCCAAGCCAACAGGATCGTACGCTGACATTGAGGAGATAGCCACCCCAGAATCCTCGGCACCCTCCTCCCCGAAAGTCCACCATGATGGGGATAACCCTCCCTCATCGATGAAGTCCTCCGCCTCTGCATCATCATCTGGGTAAGACTATCCCTGCACAGGCACAGAGGATCGTTTGAACTTACAGTATGTCACAACAGCAAACCAAGTGCTTTATAACAGATGAATACATCAGATGTCCCTGTGAGAATCAGATCTGCAAAGCTGATATTACAGGAACTGCATTCATTTGTATTATATTTACAGTTACCTACTGTGAAATGTCCATTGTGATCCTTAATTTAACATTGGTAATTGGTTACTCTTCTCTCATGTCATTACAACTACTGATCTTTTGTGAACTGAACGTCCTCAGACTCGGTGAAGGAGGTGAAGGAGGTGAGATGGCGGATGAAAAGGTGGTATTGGACCTGCGTTCAGAACTCTGGGAGAAGGAACGGAAACTTACAGACATCCGTCTGGAGGCACTGAGCTCTGCCCATCAGCTGGAGCAGCTGCAGGAGGCCATGTCCAGCATGCAGGTATGTGTTCTCTCGTCATTGTTTTTACTTCCTAAATAATACAAATGTATTTGAAAGAAGTTGGTCTGATGCTAGTTAATGTGTGTTGAACTCGAATCTTTGCAATCTTTGTCTTGGAACTGCATTTTTCTGGGTCCTTCGTATAAAATACTTCAGTCATTTTCAGAGATGATGAGCAATGCATCTGATGTTATCATTCATAATTCACTAGTTCATTAAGAAGTGCGCCATGTGCTCGGGTGGAGGACCTTAAAAACGCCACCTAACATCAAACATTAACATCAAAGTGCTGTGGCAGCACAGTGTCGTCGTAACTACGAGAATCGCTTAGCTAAATATTGAATCAATGCGTTGCTTGTGTGACTTCTACCGTACTGCCTGGTGTATTTCCCTTATGCAGGACTCTTAGGGCTCTGCACAGCCTAAAGAGCACATACCGTAAGCACTGTGCATTGAGAAAGCATTATGCACAAACGAACCAACGAATGAATGAACCAACAAACACACAGAGCCTGGCTCTTATTGAGATGCTCCTCCCGAGCATCTAATCAGCATTAGCCTCATAAGATTACCCTCTCGGCACACAGTCAGACAGTTCACCACAATAGTGTGGAACTGGCACTGAAGTGTGATTTATGAACGGTGCAGTAATACCAGTGCTTTGGTCTGTAGAGGACAGTGGAGAACCTGAAGGCTGAGAATGACCATCTGAAGACAGGTGGTCCTTCCCCCTCCCCGTCTCCCGGCCCCTCTAACTCCGTCTCCCAGTCCTCAGGTCTCACCACCCTGGGGGGCTCGTCGCCACGGCAGTCAGTAGCCATGCACATGCCCAAAAGCTACAGCAGGAGGCTGAGTGAGGGGACCAACTCAGGTAAGTGTTATCCCTGACCTAGAGTCAGGCATAATGGCCTCACCAGTGTGGTGGACAAGTAGACATCATATGTGGATCAAATAGTATTTTCAGACATAGGACAATTAATTATTTGTAAATACTATTTGTCCCTGGTGCACGGAATGCTTTTTCAGCAACACTTGTGCTTCATAAATGTGTTAAACATTGTGTCTTTCATTAATTAATAATACAATATATTAATGTAATTATCAATATAGTGTAAATGTGTGTAATGTATCTACTTTACTCAGGTGCAGTTTACTCTGTTGTGTGCTAGTAGAAGTTATTTTATTTAAAAACTAAAAAAGCCTATTGCTTGCATCTAATTGCACCTGGTGCCACACATGCCTCATGATGTTTTTCTTTTTCTATCCTCCCCTGCTCTCTTCTATCTGTTACTCTCAGCAGAGGTTCTCTCTGCAGACTCGCTCAGCCTTTCCTCACAGAGAGATGACCACCGTGTTAGGGTGGTGGTTTGTGTTGCCGATTTACACGTCTTCAAAGACGTAAGTATTTAGTGTGCCATGATTTCCTGTATGTCTTCTGCACCTTCCTCAGACCTATAAACATGATTGTAAACCTCTTTACCACCTATGTTCTGCTCTTCACGTTCAACAGGAGGTTAAACAGCAGGACTTCTTCGTTGGTACTGTCAGGGTGAATGGCAGGATGGACTGGCCCATGCTGGACTCAGCTGTCAGCCAGGCTTTTAAGGTGAGACAGCTTCTTCAGACAACTTGGTTGAATGTGACCTGTCCAAGAACTGAATGTGCACTTTGCATCAAGCATGTTCAGACTTGTAATTCAGCTGTCACACATCAAAGCGTTGTGTAAATGTTGTGTAAAGGTTGATTAGCAAGGCCACCTGGTTGTTGCAAGTTGGAAATTGCTGGCTCAATTCCCAGTACTGACAGTGTTCCTGAGCAAGGGCACCTAACCCCCATATATACAGTATGTGTACTTGCACCAAGGACATTATACTGTATGCTGCTGCCATATTGGCCAGGTCTCCCATGCAAAAGAGATAATCCAATCTCAATGGAACTACCTGGTTAAATTAAAAAATTAAAAAATTAAAATTAAAATTAAAAAAAAGGACAGGTAGTGGAAGCTAGCTATCATTAGCTAGAAATAATGTAATACACCACAAGGGGCAGTTGTTAGCTGTTTGTTTACTTAATTTATACATATGCACACATAAAATGACATGAAGCCAGTTTTACTCCGTTTTATAACAGACTATAATATTGTGTCCCTTTAATTCCAGGTGTACATAGCCAAGGTCGACCCCACCTCCAGTCTTGGCCTGTCTACTGACTCCATCTACAGCTACAGTATGGGCCACATTAAGAGGGTGCTGGGAGGGGAGGCTCCTGAGAGCCAGCCCTCTCGCTGCATGTCCAGAGGCCCCAGCGGCATCACTGTGGCCCTGAAAGGTCTGTGGAGAAATATAGAAGTAACCGTAGAGTATATAACCGTACAATGATTCTAGATTAAAGATTGAAGATTCACGTCCACAGGTGTGGAAATTTGTCTCATTCAGGCCATCAATATTAACAGCATTTAGAAAGTTCATTCATGAACAAACGATATAACTCGTTAAAATGAATTTATTGTTGGAACACAAAGTTGAAGTCAGCATTATCATGCATTGTTTATATAGAATACAAACTCTGTCATCAGAAAGCATTGATATAGTGCTTACACACAGTCCCAAAGAAAGAGCTGCTAATGAGGTAGACTTCCTTATTTCAGCACTGGAATGTCTGTTCCCTTTCTGCAACAGAGCATGCTATGTTTGGAGACAGTCCAGCTTCCATTTTCAATGCCAGTTCTTAAATTACAACACCACAAATCTTTTGATCAAAAACTGCATCCACACAGAAAAGTCATTATTATGATTTATTATCAGGACTCCTCTGTCAATCAGAGCTTTTGCATTAGCTATCATGTGCAGTGTTTATTTGAGGTGTGTAATAGTCCGATCCTAGTCTCCACTGAGTGCAAATCCTCATGCCTGTCTGCTTATCAGAGCAACTGCATTTGGTCCTGTCTGTCTTTCTGTCTCTAAGACTGTCTTTAAGACTGTTTGTCTGCTTCAGAAGTCTTGATGTTTAAGTCCAACTTGCACTTATATACACTGGACTGTGCTCTCCCAAGACCAAAACATAAACTCAGTTGCTGTAAGTGCAGCATCCCAAATGGACTGACATTTTCTGTTTGAACAGATTAACTCAATAAAATGTATATGTGCTCTTCTGGAAATATGTAGAGCACTGTGTTGCAATTTCATTTGGTCAAATGATGCTTACCGCCTTTACTTTTCCACTACCAAAGCAGACGTATGTGGGCTATCGACAGTATATTCTCAAAACAGCTGTGTTAGCGCATACTGTATATAGAATCCATTAGTGACTCTAAACCAGAGGTACGATCAGTGAGTGTGAAGAGAGCGGAGCGCTCGGTTGGTTGTCGACCCCTCTCCACCTTTGCACGCAGGAATGCAGGGAGCCGGTGCTGGGAGTGCTGGGAGAGCTGGGAGAGCAGCGGCAGTACAGACAGGGCCCTAGGTAACATGATCCCAGTGCAGCCTGGTGTCAGGCCCAGCTGGTCGACCAGCCTCAGACGCACAGACCCCGTAGATGTAAAGGGGGGACGGGAGTGATGATACATTGCACTGCTGCAGGCTGGTGGGCGGTGCACAGACTCCCTACGCTTGATGGAAAGCTATTTTGAGAGCAGACTGTTGGAACTCCGAGCTGTTTATGAACAGGGTATCTGTATTAAAAGTTGATAAATCAATTTTGGGAAAATTAAGACCCTTAAAAAGTATTTAAAAGTCTTATCACGATTTTATGAGGTCTTAAATTTTGTAGGTATTTTTCTCAATTTGACTCTGTCCAAAGAGTTTGAGTCCTACAAACTTTTAGTAAAAGTGCATGAATTTATTAGTTTTATAAAAAAACAAAGATGAACCGGAAACATTAACGTAATGCATAATCCCGAGGTTATGTCACATGACGCCCTCAGCGCAAAAGGCGAAAGAGAAGGCTGGAATGGCGGACGGGACAGCGCGTGGAAAACGTATTTCTTTTAACGTAACGTATTTCTGTTGTATGATAGTGGTCTATAGTCTTTATCGCAAACTAAAACTGTTAAGTTAAAGGTGTCACTGATGTAAACGGTTACAGCTCGAAGTGGCGGTGAGGTCTTAAAAAATATTGACAAGGTCTTTAAAAAGTCTTAAAAAGGTATTGAAATTAACCTCAAGATTCCTGCATATACCCTGATGAAGGACATGCGAGGTGATGTAAATCCGTTTCCAGAGCGTATTCTTACCCAAGGCCCTCCCTGTTTGAAATATACATTGTTTATAGTATATGATAGACCTAAACAGTACTCTTACACTTGACTTGTCCCGTGCGTCATAAATATCGAGTATCAAACCAAACTTCCATCACCAAGACAACTTCCTGCTTGGTGATTAGCAGATACTAATTTTAACTCCATTGTTTACAACACAAAGTCCTATATCACTCGCCCCTCACTTTCCAGGTTTGAAGGAGAAGTGTGTGGACAGCCTGGTATTTGAGACCCTCATCCCCAAGCCCATGATGCAACACTACATCAGCCTGCTACTCAAGCACCGCCGTCTCATCCTGTCTGGGCCGAGCGGCACGGGTAAGACCTACCTCACTTCCCGGCTGGCTGAGTACCTGGTGGACCGCAGTGCCCGCGAAGTCACAGATGGCATCGTGGTCACTTTCAACATGCACCGCCAGTCATGCAAGGTGAGGGAGATTGATATCCCATAAAATAGTGAATTTAAGCTGTGAATCTGTACAACAGTACGGATTATTTGGTCTGTCATGTTGTCAGCTTCCATTCATCATCATCTCGCTCTCTGACTCTGTCTTTCTCTCTCTGTCTCTGTCTCTCTCTCTCTGCCTTTCCCTTTCACTCACAAGGATCTCCAGCTCTATCTTTCCAACTTGGCCAATCAGATTGATCGGGAAACCAGCACATCAGAAATACCATTAGTAGTTATCCTGGATGACATTCATGATACTGCTTCCATCAGTGAACTTGTCAATGGCGCACTCACCTGCAAATATCACAAATGGTAAACTCCACACACACTGGCCTAAATCTAAAACATCACCTTTTAAAATGGTTGCGAGGGTATTTATGTGATTGTTTATTATATATTAATATAAACTGAACTGTGTAATATTGCTCTTTCTTTTAGTCCTTACATTATTGGAACAAGCAATCAACCAGTGAAGATGATTGCTAACCATGGCCTGCATCTCAGTTTTAGGTGAGAGACCAGTTTAAGTTTTCTTCTCCTGCAGTAGTCTATTGTATGTCAATATTTATGATTTTGACAGTTGAATCGGTCTTCCCTGGTCAAAATATGGCCAGTACAATTTGTTAACAATCTCACCCAACTCAGTACAGCCTTGAATCAGTACAGCCATATTTTGCACAGCCTGCACAGTCTCCCTAATTCCAGTCAGATAATCATTACACCCGTATGGATATAACATTAATGGCAAGCCCGAGCATCTAATATTGATGGGAATAAGAGCTAGCATAGACAATCCTAATCCTAATACCTACTGGTGTACCCCCTTAGTGGTTTGTATTTTGATATTACTTTCTGTATATCCTTTCCCTCAACCTAGGATGGTGACCTTCTCCAACAATGTGGAGCCAGCCAATGGCTTCCTGGTACGCTACTTGCACAGGAAGCTGATGGAGGCAGAGGATGAGAGGAGCTTGACCAATGAGGACCTGATCAGGGTGCTAGATTGGGTTCCCAAACTGTGGTATCACCTGCACACCTTCCTGGAGAAGCACAGCACATCTGACTTCCTCATTGGTATGAAACGATCTGATCATAACAGGCGAACAAAAGGGGGGATGACTTTTGGGACCCGACTATTCTAAAGAAGCCAGCTTTCTGATTTTGGGAACATTGATAACTTTATTTCTATGAATGATGTGCAATTATTCTCATTGTGTGTCCTCGTCGTTCCTCATTCTCCTCCCATTGTCTCCTCAGGCCCTTGCTTCTTCCTCTCCTGTCCGGTCACAGTAGATGAGTTTCGATCCTGGTTCATTGACCTTTGGAACCATTCCATTATCCCTTACCTTCAAGAGGGGGCCAAGGACGGCATCAAGGTTAGAAACCAATGTCACCCCACGAGGAAATGGTCTTTGTTTCACCATTAGTCACCTGGTCGTTTAACACTGAAACAGCTTTAGATCATGCTTTCCAGATGGCTTTGGCTCCTGCTCCATTTACTCCTCAGGAAGTGCTAGAGGTGTTCCTCTCACAGGAAATGTTTTGCTGTAATTTTGGTGCTATTTGTTATGGCATGTTGTGACGCCTCAGGTCCATGGCCAGAAAGCAGTATGGGAGGACCCAGTGGAGTGGGTGAGGGGCACCCTGCCTTGGCCGTCTGCCCAGCAGGACCAGGCCAAGCTGTTCCACCTGCCTCCCCCCAGCATAGGCTCTGGTAGCCCTGGGCAGCCCAGTGAAGAGAGGCCTCACAAGGAGACGCCACCCAGCTCCATGGAGTCTGATCCTCTGGTAAGAGAGACGGTGTCATGATCTTCTCTATTCTTATATGAATTTTGTCAGTGTTATCAGCGCTCCGTAAGCCTTGCAATTCAATATGGATACTTTGGGGTTACTGATTACTCGACTCTCTCTTCTTTGTCTGCTGTAGATGGCAATGCTTTTGAAACTTCAAGAGGCGGCCAATTACATTGAATCTCCAGAAAAAGAAGACCCCAGCCTGCCTATCTTTGAACACAATGCTTACATTTAAGACTCAGCACTTCAATATAACCTTTATTTTCTGCCCGCTGTAATTGTACAGTGCACATTCAGGAACAAATTAACCCTCAGAAATGGTTTTAGGGTGTTTTCTAGGAGTTTGAAAATGTGATTGGTTATTCAAAAACTTTCATTCCAGCTCATTCTAACAAGTATTGCCAAATATGTGTTCCCAAGTATTGAATGAAAATCTATATTCTGTTACTTTACTATATTTTGACTGGAGGACAATATAATCCCTTTATTCACCACTCTTGCCCTCAGTACTATAAGATCGGTGCTAATAGATCACTACATGTATAACCCATTGTCTTAGGCTTAACCAGGTGATTCCTGCAACAGCACATACAGTAGATCCTGTTTTGTGCTCAAGTGTATCACGGGATATGGTGTGCTTGTCAAATGAAGTTATTCTCAATTATTGTGACTCATTTGGAAAAGAGTATGACAGCATGACAGATGCTTAATGTTTATTGCAAAGTTCTTCGGTACATATCTACTGTATAAGTCTTTGAAGGACGAATCTTATACATATGCAATCCTGAACTTTCACAACCCAAGCAGGTGAACTTGTTTGAATCTCATCAAACAAATACAATGCCTTAAAACAAAGACTTCAGTGTCACCTCAACTTCAGCGGAGTATTGGTGCTTTCATCAATATCACATCACAGCTATATTACAGTCAGAAACCAATTATTTCTTCAGCTCTTTATTTATTTCAGTCAATCATACAGTACATCCTTTTTCAATATGAGAGAATTATGAAACATTGTCAGCATAATTGCTACGGCAAGTATTCATATTCATATATTGATGAATGACAACCTGAGGTACCTTCCTTTTTTATCATGCATTTGGTTCATAAGACAGAACATTTTAATTGCTGTCATACTCTTTTGCATTAAACTAAACTTATTTATTAGTGATGTGAGTTAATCACTTTGTTGCTGGCAGCATACTACAATTTTTCCAAGCACTTATTTTAGTTGTATTGCCTCCTTTATGAAATAAAGTAGCGTCACCACTATTGCCATGTACATCAGGTATTAGATAGTAATTACACAGGTATGACAATATGACACCCTCTGATGAAAACACATTGTAGCAAATGCTATTTGAATCAAATAGAGGTGTTTTTTTTCTATAATCTTTATTTTGAAAATATCCCCCAGCATTCAGACTAGTTACTGTGTATTTTATGTACATATAATCAGGCTACATTGCAGTTATGCAGTTATTTTATCTACATTAGTTGCATGGTGCAAATATCTATGCTGAACCAAATACTGTACCTAAACTTTAATCTTGCATATTGACTGTCAAGTTAGGGGTTTAAGTTCAACTGCTTATACTATATGAATGTATAGATTGTACTTATAAAACACAAACCATACAATAATACCAATCAACTTGTAGGTGCTTTTAAAGGAAGCCTCATCACTGCGAAACTGTATCATGCATAATAGACATTTATAACACTGGCTGAGTAGAGTGACTTTAAAGCTGCCTATCCCCATTTCCTTTGCAAGTGTCCATGCACTTCACAAACAGTCATAGAATTTAAAATCTCTTTGCTAATATCACTCATGCATATATCAACATTTAGGTACTTATGGTGCTCTTTAACAATGTCCCAAACTCTGTTTCGTGTTCAATAAAGACCATGTAGATGTTCAGGGTAGGCTAGGAAGAGTTTTGTGTACTAGAACTGTCAAGCAGTAGAGAAAGGGTTACGTGAAATAGATCTGAGATACTTTCTGGTAACTTTTAAGAAGTGTTGTTGAAGAATTGTTCAAGACATTCAGTGGAGACAGTGGAGTCATGTGAGACATTGTATGATGTATATGCCCATGTAGATGTTGTCGTACAGTATTTATATTTGAAAACTGGTGGGAACACAGGACAGTGACACATAGGTGAAAATATCTAGGAAAAATATTTGCTCAAAAGCAACAGTCAGTGACAAAATATTTAAATACTTGTTACGGTACTTTGTGTACATTTTTGTACAGCTAGTCAAAATGGAGTAACTGTAGCTGGTAGGTGACAGATGATGCATTAAGTGGGCCTGTGGTGTGTGTTAGTGTCATCCAAATAATTCATCTGTCCATCCCAAACTGACTGTTTAGGTGCTCACATTTACACTAGGTCCTCACACTTCATCTAAGCCCATGTGTACATAAATCCTGTACATGAATGTCAGGCCACTTTTGTGTGATAATTATCACAAAGGAATAATTTGATAAGAAAAGGGCAACCACCCTAAGTTTAAAAAGTAGATTCTGTCTTAGCTTCTTGTTGCTTTGTTATTGCACTTTTTGCATAAAGCTGATCAAAACTGTCAAACAACTTAAAGCCAATAGCTAAATTGCAGCTCTGATTGGTCACCTGTAAAAAGATGCCAAATGGCCAGGGACTCGCACACTGGCATCATGCCAATTGAGAATTATTTCAATTATTGTAAATATTTCAGGTACCAGACAGTATTTCCCACCCCACCCTCATCTGTGTATGCAGGTACCAAAAGCCTCCAGCTCGGGCTTCTCATCTCATCCACTGGTTGTTGTGCCTGTTGCTCTATAGCTGTGATGTGTGTTTATACTAACTATAGTGTATCAGGACTATGCAGCAACTTCTACTGGTGTTGGCAATCAGCAAATGTCTGAACTTCGCGAGCAAATGCGTTTTCATCAGCTCTGTCTTTGAGTCCTTAAGTTGGACCAAATTGCATTGCAGGACAAAAGTGAAAGCTTCTGGTAGCAAGCGATACTGAGCCTCAAAGAGAGGATTGTGTTGCATTGAGAAGGGTTTTTAGGGGTAGTTAAAGAGGATAGGATGCTCTGATGTGTTTTTATGAATGGCAACATAAGTAGTAAGTGGACTTACATTGCAGTAAATGGTCAAATGACAGATAAAAGCAATTGTATTGTCATAAAATCCCTCCATGAAAAGATAACATGACTTAAAATCGAATGATTTGTGTCCCTGAAACAGTTGGCAAGAATCAGCACTTCAGTTTGCAAAGTGGAATTTGAGTAGAATTAAATCAGATCTCATAGGCCAATACAGGTTGCTGAATAGTCATATTTTTGCAAAGCTTGTTGTCGACTAAGGTTTAAAAAAAATGTCATGCGGTATCCAATGTCACTGACGTGCAGATGTGATGGGTTTCTAAGTGTTGTAAATGCATGTAAACTTGCCATGTGACGAGAAAATGTTAACATTAATGTATTGTTTAGGGAATCATTCTAGATAATGTTTTCCTTTTTAATACTCAGATATTTGATATTTCTTTTTTTTTCTAAAGAATCCTTTGTAAAACTTCATTTCTCTATTTTGTACAGGACAT
Organism: Rondeletia loricata; assembly: GCA_900302605.1. Classification (NCBI taxonomy): domain Eukaryota; kingdom Metazoa; phylum Chordata; class Actinopteri; order Beryciformes; family Rondeletiidae; genus Rondeletia; species Rondeletia loricata. The sequence continues at coordinate 18,006 of OMLI01091849.1, forward strand.
CATGTAAAGATTGTAAATAGGTCAGCATTCTGGACGCGGCAACAATCATTGATGAGAAAAGAAATACTGTAATTCCTTCAAAGATCAGTATATTTCTTCAGAGTTGGGTCCAATACACATATGGCATGCTTCTGAAGGCATTCATCCACCTATCACTGTTTGTTGGAGTCAATAAAAAACATGTTATATTTATTCTGTTGCTTGTGGTGTGTCAGTTTGTCTGACAGTGTTAACCCTAACAAAAAGAACTATAGTAATCCTATAATACATTTGAGAAGGACACAAATATCAAAGAGAAACTAGTCCCTATAGGAATATTCTAGTGATGCCATAGGAGATAAATAATACCATAAAGTAGTGATGAGGTCACTGTAAACTCACTTGAGGACACATAAAGTCCCTATGGGAATATTAGAGTGATAACATTTTGGATAAAAAATATCAAGCATGACTAAGGTCACTAATTACTCATGATTATATTTATTGTTACATTGAGTTCCACAGACACACTGCAAGTCCCTATAGGAATAGTATAGTGATTTTTCATTCTGGAAAGCCGAGCCTATTTGATTAGGCTGTTATTTATTATGTTTCTAGTGGAACTATCTAATGATGCACAGTGAATGCTGATGATTGAATGATTGAAGACAAACAGACACGGTGGTCTGCAGTGTGTAACCTATAATACACGGTGCCAGGTATCTATTACATAAAATTCATTAGGGGGCGGAGCCTAAACCCACCGAGCCCCATATAACCCTGTCACACCCGAAGGAATGATGGCATTGGATACAGTTTGAGGACTTACTGAGTTGGGAATTATCTGCAGCCTCCAACATGCCGGCCAAACCTGTCCCGATGAAGAAGGTGGCAAAGA
>OMLI01091854.1:0-12869 GCA_900302605.1 Rondeletia loricata
TTCAGTAGTTGTTTTAAGCGATCCCCTTTCCTCGTGGATTCGCTGAAGGCTTCAAGGCCAATAATTTTGAGTGAAGCAGAGTTGTTACTGTGGGCTGCCGCATAATGCACTGCCATAGGGTAGTCTTCTTTATTGGCTGTGCGTATGGTGTTTTTGTGGTCCCAAAGTCTGTCCCGTTGCCTGCGTTTTGTTCGTCCAATATAAAAACGGTGGCAAGGGCATTCCAATCTGTACACTATGTATGTTGTTTTGCAGTTTATGAATGATTTGATGTTGTAGATTCTGTTTGTGAACACATCCTCAAAGATTTTACAATGTTGAACATTATCACAGTGGTTACAGTGTCCACATTTGAAAGTTCCTTGTGGTTGGCGGTGTAGCCATGTGCTGTGTTTTTCTGCTGGGAGATAGCTACGAACAACTTTATTTAGTTATAATACAATAAAAAATCATACCAAATCACAATATGTCACTTCTCCTAGCACTCATTGTTTGAGCTGTGATGCTTTAATTATATCTTTCAATGAGAAAATAGATATCATCAGTTTGCTGATCTCCAGTGATGATGTAACACTGTGTTTCAGTGTGGTCAGACTAGTCTTGTCACACATGTTATTCCTATTCCACCACAGGAATTCTCTAAGCTGGTCATGACATCAAAATCTTCTACTTACACTATTTTCCACTAGCACCAATTCCACACTCATTAATATCCAACTTGTTCAAGTAAAGGTTTGAATTGATTAACTAACTTCCACAGCATTAAATTGCCTTGCCATACAATAAAACACGGATTTACTTATTCTCCATACTCAAACTTGCCTCTCACAGAATGCAGGACTTGTTTACTCCCCATATTTGAAATCAGCCGGGGGCAGAGCCTTCTCCTTCAGGTCCCCCCTCCCTTTTGAATAATTGTCATGCATTTGTCAGGGAATCAGATGTTGTTTCCATACTCAGGACCAGTACAGCCAACAATCTACCTTAACTCCCACACAGCCATTCCTTTCCCTACCTGTCCTTTCCTGCTAAAGGCACTGTTAAATGTGCTTTGTAAATATATTGGATTTGACTTTTTTGGTTAACAGTGCCAAATACAGACACCTCTCCCTGAAATCGAGACAGTCGCCCAGTCAAGCAAAATAACAGATGAAAATTTAAAATGTCAAGGTTATTCATTTAAATGTGGTGAATTTTACTTTTCTGAACAGTCTTTTCAGTCTGTTTTGTGACAGTGATCCTTTCAACTAAAACCATGTTGCTGAGTGGCCTACTGTAGAGCAGATTGGAGTTTTAGTTATAGTTTTAATTTAGTTCACTTTCACTTTCACTTTATTGCCACTCAAGGTACATACATTGCTTTTTTAGCAGAGAAAAATAACCACAGTTTTTCTGGCTAAGTAAACATTACACTAAAGCCCATTAAAAAGGCAAGGGGTAAGAGAGGAGCTAGCTAATATTATGAAGCCTAGCACTCTTGCTAAATGCAATGTAGCCATACTAAGTTATGGTTAGCTAGTTAGCCTAGCTGACCTTCAAGTTCAGACTAGCTATACTAGCCTATAGCTATCTAGGTAAGCTAGTTAGCTAGCCTGCTGACCTTCCAAGATCATGCCATTTATATTTTTCTATTTATATTTTGACCAGATCCTTCTTTGCCATTAAAGTTTGCCAGTTAGCTAACTTACGCTCTGAAAAACTGTGGTTCTTTGAGGTTTAACTCAACCAATGAGATTATTTCTGCCTCAGAAATGTTTGTTTGACTAAAACTGCTACTGTAGAGGGCATTGTGGAAGTGTAGTGAAAATTCAACACAGTGCAGCCTCAGTCCAGGATTGGTCAACGTCTTCATTAGTCAAGAGGTTAAGCTACCAACCAGAAACACATCTAGCTCCACAACACAGGCCACGTTTCAACTGATTTGCCCTTTCCTGCCATTCTCTGCTTGTTCAGACAAGCTTATCTCTTATGCTTCCCTAGTACTGTTAAGTCCAGTGTCACATTGCATTCCCACTATTATTTAAACTCAGCTTGAATAAGTAAAGAATTTACATACGGTAACTTATTAAACAAGAAATTTCACTCAGCCTGCCAGCGCCAACATTAAATGTTCTTAAAGGCCCTATATGTAAATTTTTGTCCGAAATTAACATTCATTTAGCGTTTTTTATTGCCATTGAGTGAATTCTATATAACTAATGAGTAACTAATGACACCAGCCTTGTCTCTCTCTGTTCAGCCGTTCAGTCTCTGTATGAGCAGGAATGTGGAGGACTCGGGCCGAGTTTTCCCAGCAATTTACCGGATGTGACATTATGCGCGTTCCAGAGCCTGCCTCTCACACACACACACACGGGGCACGCACGAGCCAGGAGCGCGTGTAAGAGACTGACTGCAGTTCCCCTAACGGCCACCGGTGTCAGTAAGAGTAACAATTTACATATAGGGCCTTTAAAGCGATCATACACAGGAAATATTTTGAGGTAACAGATAGGCGATATTGCCTTAAGTTAGGATGGGGCACAGCAAATGGGACAAAATTTATGTGAATAACATAGTAGGCCATATGGAACAAAAGTGTAATGAAAAACATAGTGTTGGTCATAATTGTTGACAAAGTTGCTTATCAATATCGCCTTAAAATGTTCCTGTTGTAATTGGGTCTTTACTATAGCTATGGTCCTGTTGGGATTATGCAATGTCCTCATTGCACTTGTAACCTTGATTAACTCAAACGCCACCTGAGGTTTAAGCTAATAGGCTACAGTAAAATCAGTTGGTACTCGGTGGGTGCAGCAAAATTCAATTACACTTTAATTACTATATACAAAGGATTCTAGCCTGACTCTTCTGCTGCCTCTGCTGACTCAATATTTTCTATACAAGGGCATGTATGTGCTATTACTTTCAGACTAATTCAGTGACTCTGTTAGTTAACTTTTGACTTTGTTAATTAACTTCTATTGTATAATGAGTTTAATTACAGTATCATGCCCCTCCCTCTTCCTCTCTTTCTCCTTCTCTCTTTGAGATTCCAGGTATCAGTGTGGCCCTGGAGGGGGGATAATCTGTCAAACACACAAGATTGCTTTATATGAAACACGTTTGCATCATAGTGAGTATGTGAACGCTTGGGGCACAGCATCATTACAAATGGGAAATGAGAGGCGACTGCAAGTGTGCCACCATTGTTCCCATCCCAAAGGTATATATGTTCATCTGCCTTGGTAGAGGACCACCCATTACAATGCCAACTTGGTTTTAACTCTTTGAGTGATGGAGCCATCCTGCTGGCTCAGTCTGCTAATGTTTGTCTCACCACTGAAACCACATGGGCTTAAACTCCAGCTCACACTCTCCTGTCTCACCTCACTTCAGTGTCTGTTTCCATTGTAGAGCTTTATGTACCTCCAGTTCACAGGGAGTGCTGCTCTCCAATACACAACCCAACGCAATCTCCAACAGTTGAACCTAAAAAGCGATTAAAACATGTCCTTTCACCACAATAACACACTGCAATGGGAACTGCCTACATCCGATTTCCAATTATCCATGGCCTGAAACTACAAGCTAGTTGGCAAGTAGACCATTCAAGTACTCTGATGCCACGTTCATGTCATATCGAATTTTACGTAAATACAAACTGCCGACTGGGAAAAACCGTTCACGTCAACCTCCTAGTTGGCTCCGATATCTCCCACCTGGCGTCACGAATTGCGGAAGTGTGTCAACACAAGCGGTAAACACAGCAGGGAATCCACCGATGTCAGCAGTCCAAGGTATTAAAAATATAAATGATCAGTTATATTCACACTAATACAATCAACCAAACTTATGAAAGCGAGAAATATCTGCTGCAGTTTGTTTATGGTTGATTTTAAATTCATAAATACAAATTATTTTTGATGTGGGCGTTCCAACGAGTAAAACATGTAAAGAACGCTTTGAAGCTGAAGCAACTAAATCCCGTTCTTCCCCTTCTTCTGATATGACCTGAACGCAGCAGAATCAGCAGCCAGTTAAAAAATGATCAATTGGACTATTATAACTGAAATGTCATGATAATTGTGTATTGGACAGCAGCGCTCCCTGTGAACTACAGGTACCTAAAGCTCTACAGTGAAGTAAGTGATGACAATTTTATCAATCGTCCTGATGACAAAAACTAGGAAAATAAGGCCCAGGTTGAAATTAACGAACCGCATAACCTGAGTTGAAAGTAATGTATTTTTAAAAAGGTCACATTTTCCTCAGATTTGAATGCAGCCTTCCAGATCACTGGGGAAGGGATGCCAGTCAACTCTGTCCAACATCTGTGTCTTTTTGTTTCTATATGGGAAAGAAGATGCGTATGAATATCTGTACTTCACCAGAACAAGCCTGACAGTATAAGTCTCAGTCAAAAGAGTCAAACAGAAAGAGGCGCAGTTAGCTACTTTACATCCTCCAGTTCCACTTGGATTTGAGGAAAACAATTACAAAAGAGAGAACAATACTGCATGGGCTGAATATTATGCATGCGTGTTTTGATATGTGGGGATTTCACATATATACATACATATTTATCATGTTTCTTTATTGCCTTATAAAGCAATAAAAAAAACATTAGCCAACAATATGGCCATGCATCAACTTCCAATAATGTTCTCATAATGCACAGAGTAAATAACAATGATAGATATTGCTCCAAGCATCTCAATGATGCAGAATGCGATATATCTGGAAGATCTGTCTGGAGGATAGTGGTATGTGGGGGAGAAACAGCTGAGGGGGCTCCTTGGGGAAACAGTGTAGTGGTACAAATTCCCTTTTTTCTGTGGGGGAAATTCTATTTGCCTCTATTTGGTGCATAGGGTCATGTGTGCCATATACTTTAGGAATGCCTTTATATTTATAATCAATTAGTTTTATAATTCGTGTTTGAAATTATATGGTAAAAATGATTTACCATTGGCTTGAGACTGGCTTGAGGGTTTGAATTTAAATCAACCAATATGATGCAGATTGCACAATAATGTTCCCATATTCTGCACTCAGTGTGCTGTGATCGTCTTTCCAGAATCTCCTAAGTTGGTTGATGAATAAAATGTTGAATTAAAACGACATCTGCAAAATGTCAAGCGAATTAGGGGAAATGTCCAATGCATAATAAGAGTAATTTGTGTCGGCCACATGGGGGAGACCACACACTGATCCCCGGCGTCCCTGGCTCTCTCTCTAGCATGTTGGAACAGACTCCCTCATCCATCACTAGTCAACATGACAGCATGTGCTGGGGCGACGTCTATGACCGTTAGCCTCTGATCCCTGTTTGCCCATCCTACTGTGTTTCCCAACAAGCCATGCGCGATTTTTCCCAAATGGTGATCCATCACTGACATGATCAGAACCGGGAACATGTCACCATCTGCCAGTAAGGGCAGAAATCAACCCACTGTGCCTGTGTTCTGCTGATAAAATGTTAAAATGTTGTTAAAAGTAATGTAAGTATTACATGCGGTCTTTTAGGTCATAGTATAACTCCAACCCCACTACTACCCCATCACAACCCCACCTCCTGCTCCACTGAAACATGACAAATAATAATATTCAACACCTCTCTTATTACCAGATATGTAGCTCAAGTAGCCGCTCACCAACTGGAAGAGCGATAAACATAATGCCGGCCGTCTCATTCCCTGGTCCTGCATCATAATGGAGGAGGAAGAGGCTGGCTGACTCCAGGCAGCAGAGCTCCTCAGAGATCCACAAGGAAGTCATTTACACTGCTCAGCTTTTTGGGGTGTCACCAGCTGGAGGGCTCGTTGTCTACACTTTCCATATCCACTTTCTTCAACTGTTAAAGACACTGTGGTATTTGTGTTAGAAGTTGGGCAAAGTACAGCATACAGCTCCATCACCATTTGAAGAAACTTTGTTCTCTTGAAAAGCAACCAAACACCTGACATTGTTCAACATGTTTTCTATCAGTACAATCTTCCTCTCCGTCTTCCCTTGCAAAGGAGCGCCTAAAGGCTGGAACTCTTCCATCAGAGATATTTATGTGAATAGTTTTCCTCTGAATAAAATATAACATTTCCACATTGAGGCCTTGGACAGTGAGGCCTGACTATTTAGGAATGACGCTCCACCAGCTCTCTCCCACTCTCATTCTCTCATACACTGACCTCTTCCACAGTTACAACAGATGCACACTAATAAACCGATCATTATCGGATTTAGGGAGTTACCAGATTATTCAAGCGGTCATGTAAACAGCATAGTGCGATATGCTTTATCGGATAAAGGCCGTTATCGGATTATGAGAAATCCAATAAACTCATCTAGCGTTTTGCCCAATCTTCCATTTTATTCGGCGCATGTATACCGTTAATCTGATTTCTTTCATTTTTTTTACATCTGCGCATGTGCAAAAAATGTTTAATCACCGGATGCAGTTAAACGGCAAACATGGCGAGCGGCAGCGGTAAAACCGAGTGAAGCCGAAACAAACGTAAGGCTCAACGATGGGAGAAAATATAGAAATGATGACATATTTAATCGACGCCATGTTGAAAACCCGACAGGAAGTTTAGAAAATAACAGGAAGTTTGAGTTTTACGGCATGTTGACGCGTCAATCAGATTATTGCCATTACCTGATTATTCCCAGTTATCGGATTATTGTGTGCATGTAAACGTACTCATTAATTGAAACTAGATTAGGTACAGTTTCTTCCTTCATCCCCCACTTTAAACCGCTCGCTTGTCCAAATATCTTCCCTCTCCCTCCTTTCCCCTCTTCCCCTCACTCTCTCTCTTTCTCCCTCTCCCTGTCTCACTCTCTGTCTCTCTCCCTCTCCCTTCAGCGAGCACACTAATAACTACACAAGGTCGAGTTGCGGCCCGTCAGCATTTTTCATTGCAACTACTGCACATAAACCAATGAAGCCTTGATGCACTTCACCTCAGTATTCCCATGCTTAAAACTAGAAAACCCAAATAGGCTTCAATATTAATGTGCTATGAAATTTGCCCTCAGAGTATGGCCTCATGGTATTTGGCATGCCTTAAACTGTATTATATCTAACAGGATTTGAAATATTTTATTTATCTACAGGTGCTGTATTTTCCCACAGCCACTCATATAATAATCTTGGATGAATTTAGTATGGCCACTAATTTCCCATTTTTCATTCAAGAGTTTTGAGGTCAGCTAACCAAAGCCTTAATACTTAAAATGTGCTTAACAGTGAACAAAACAGCAATTAAAGGCTAATAAGAAAAACTATTAAAAAAAATTTAAGATAGAAAAATATTTGAAAGTCTTTCTGTGAAACTGTTTTAAGAAGTAATTTAAAAGATGTCACTTATTTTGACTTTATTAATAAGGGATACAGGGAGAAATCCACCATAGAAGAGGCAGATACCAATTTCTCCACTGACAGCAGCCTCAATAGACCAGAATGCAATGCAGCCACAAGATGTGTTTTGAGTAAGGGGCGCGACTCTCACTTTTTCTCGACCAGAAAAACTCTTGCTCCAGTATCTCTATTGCTCTCTCCACTTGCACGAATAACCCACAGCTGAATGTAGCAAGTTCACGCCTGTTCTCTGGGGGTTGTTGAAAGGCATTCTGGGAAATGTAGGAAATCACTAACTGAAGTAGAAGTAGACTGAGGGAAAGCAGGTACACCACAAAAGTAAATTACAACACTTCATCACAAAATAACTCTGGAATGTATTGAACATCGCAGATTGATGAGATGTAACAGTGTAAGTGTATCCGAGGGTGGAATTTTCCTGACAGGGCATTCGAAAGCTTATGGACCCAGAAAGCTTTTGTCAAGACTTAAGCTTCAACTTTAGCTTCAAGTGTAACTTAAACACTCTCCCTGTAAGTTTATGCTAGTTCTATACTGCTTTCATGGCCACACAGTTCCTCTCCAGGCTACCCATGGGATACTTGTAGTGAAGAAAAACATCAATAAGCAAATTAGTTTAACCCACTGAATTGAGAGTTATAATTCCAGGCGGTCCATAAGTTGCACGTTCACTTTTTCTTCAATTGCATTGCAACTAAGATGTAATTTGGTCTTCCGTTGGTAAGACTAAGAGTGTTACAGAAACATTATTTTTGTGCTTGTCATCTTGATAGCATTGGACAACTAAGCAGCAGCTACAGTAACATTATGTGAGCTGTTGCTCCTTAATCATAGCGAGCTCCATGTATCAGCCATGAAGCCATACTGCTAACCTCCTAATTTCAAAACAAAAGCTGGTTCCAAGTAAATTCTGGACATTAGCAGATTTAGTGTTAATACTTAAGTTCGTTGTTTTTTTTAATTTTGGCAACATCTTTGGTGCTAAGCGGTTGTTGCTGTGTGTTTCTGCACTGCACTTCCCAGAGATCACTTGGCAATCAAACAGTGTCCAGCACTGTGACGTCTTTCTCCTCTGTAGGCTTTTCTTTGTCTGTTCAGCCATGATGGCCGTTATATCAGTCGAGGATAGAGAGTCTATATGAAAATGTCACAGATTAATACTTTTAACTAGGGCTGGACGAATTGTTTGAAATCAATATCATGATAATGATATGGATTTTTTTCTCGATATCGATATATATCACGATATGGCTCACGTATGCAAAAATCACATGTTAAATAATCAAATTAATGTTCATCCCATTCAACTGAATGGTAATGTTAGGTGTGATGTCAAACAAAACTGAAGTTTTCAAATAATATTCCTTAAAATGTTTCATACCTCATTTTGTCAGAGTTTTTAAATAAAATATGCTTGTTATCATCAATTTAGACAGCAGAATTGTGTCACGATATCCCCAAATCACCATATCATCACGATATGATTCCACTGAAAGACGATAAACGATCATAATGAATTATCGCCCAGCCCTACTTTTAACTACCTCAGATCTGCTGGGCTATTAATTGTCATTTGACAGCATTACAATAAGTGACAACAGCTACATGAATGGACCAGAGACACGGAGACTCTAAATTGCATGCACTCTGAATTAACATGACCCAGTCCTTCTGACCCATCCCACAATGCAATCCTTACCCAGCGTTTCTCTGAGCGTGGTCTCCTGACATTTAGTGAGACAATGTAGGCGGCACGTGGGCACACACGTGGCCTTTCCATGGAAAGGGAGAGAGGGTGATAACATGTATGACGTTTCAAAATATCTGCCCCACCAAAACATCATCATTCAAATAAAGTCATTTCAACCGCTTGTTGCCAATACAAAGCTGGGATGCAGCTGAAAAAAGCTGGGTGTCCTATCCCTTTAAGTGGGGAGAAGGTGACATGAGGTACTTCCTGAAAAGAAGAGTTTTCAGCCTACAGTGGAGAGTACGTTAGTAACTTATCAGAACACTTGCAGAAGAAATGTCCCTGCAGTAAATTAATACACTTACGCCTGTTTACCTTTATAATTGTCGTACTGTTTTGAAGTTAGGAGGATAGCTTTGCAGTCTGATTAGCTATTTCCTGCGTGTTGCCATGACCAAGGAGGACCAGTAGAGACTGCACTACAAAGTGACTGGACTGTCCATGGTTCGGTGTCTTGGGTATTCCTGTCCACAGTCTTTCATGGCGATCTTTTATTTATAAGGATAAGTCCCTCTGGAATTACATGGAGCCAGCCCATTCTTTGTGAAAGTAGTGGGCAAAAAAGATGAATAAATAAAAAAAAGTATCATGCTTATGAATATGACCTCAATACTGTAAATCCCCCATGTGGTGCCAAGCCAAGGTAAGTGAGGAGGATGGTGCTACTATGGAAAGTGTTATCATTCTTGCTGCGCTCAGCTATTTTCTGTACAATGGATGATTCCAATAGAAAGTGACACTTTGCAGTGCTTCATTTTGTTTGATTACTTTGTTTGCAATCTGTCTGCATTATTTCTGGAATGCATATTATGACAGATTTTGACCAATGAGAAAGGACTCACTGAATACCAGCTCTGCACATTATTATGGATCAAGATCTATGACTATAGATAAATCACTTTCCACATTAGAGCTTGAATCATTCATTTGCTTGGGTGATGTTCTGCAGATGTTTAAATTGGCCCAAAGGGAAGAATGTTGTATTGACAGTAATTGACATCACATTTATTACAGTGGAGAGACATTATGTTCATGAATATATCAAAACCAGTAAGACTACCCAAATAAAATATCAGCACTGATCTTCTTTTACACATAAAACACATAATCTAATCAACACCTCAACAAAACAACTATTGGTACCCCACCTTCATAAATAAAAAACCTAAGATGTGCTTACATTTTCATTTACCTATTGTTGTTGTTTCATTAATGCCTACAAATTGCCCTATTTAAAGACCAGCTCATTTTGAAAGCCTTAATTAAATAGGGAATACTTAAGTGCAGCCTGAGTGACTAATGCCGCTTGAGTGATTTTAAGGTCACCCTCCTAGGTCCAATGGGGGTGGGCTCTTGTCAATATGTCAGCATATTCTCAATAGATAAGTACTAGTCTCTGCTCCCTTGAGACACAGAAACAGCTCAATGACAAATGACCACATGGCAAGTGCATTTAACAACTTCTTTGCGTAAGAAAGATAAATGTTTAATGCAAATGACAATCAACTATAGCCAACTGGCTATTTTTAGTCATGCAAAGTTACTTTGCTATCCAGTTAATTCAGAGTGGTGTTTAACCAAAGCCCTTGGTCTTTATATACGCCTCCTAATTCGTTTGATGAGTCTTGGGCACTCATGCCTTCGGGCTCGTATCCAGTGGCACTTTTAATTTAATGTAAGTTGCTTCAACGGTGTCCAAATTGAAGGACAAATTGTTTTACACTTGTCTCACTCCAACAGCACAATGAGTAGCCAATTTTGCATACCTTAAAAGTTGAATATTGACTGTGTGAGGTAAGAAACACAAATTGCTTGGAACCTTGTGAGAAATAACTACAAATAGGATGTCAAATAGTGTAAGGTCAAGTCACAAACTAAGACCCCTGTCCCAAAATAACCTCCATTTCTGCTCCTGTGGTAATAAGGAAATATCTGAGATTAAAGGAAAAAATCCACCCTAAAACACTTTAACACTGTTAAAAACAGCTATTGACAATGTACCATACATTTCCGGGGTCATTTTGTTTGTTGGTATATTTTTGTTATTCCCGTGAATAACTGGCCAAACGTAGACGACGTGACATGACGTCGAGATATTTCCAGTGCAGCTACAATGGAGTTTGATAGCAGAAAACTTTTCAGCGATCTAAAACGTTTGGTTCCAGCCCCTCAGAATCAAAGGGCAAGGATCTACTTTCTAGAGCTGCCATTTTGCACCGACGTTCAACAATCATACAGGGAGAAATCCATCATAGAAGAGACAGAGATACCAATTTCTCCACCAACAGTAGCCTCAATAGACCAGAATGCAATGCAGCTACAAGATGTTGTGTTTTGAGTAAGGGACACGGCCGCGATCATAGACACGCCCCAATGTTCATGAACTATTTGGCGTGCTAGCTTTATTTATATGCTTGTACGCTCTTCTTTGATTGAAAGCAACACATTTACACCTGTTCTCTGGGGGTTGAAAATCATTCTGGGAAATCACTAACTGAAACAGAAGTAGACGAGGCAGGTTGAGGGAAAGTAGGTACACCAAAAAAGTTAATTACAACACTTCATCACATCATAATCCTGGAATGCATTGAACATCACAGGTTTATAGCAGGTGTAGAGAGAGGGACAACCCAAAGCATGCATCTTGCGTCCTTTGAGATCTGAATAAGGAATTGGCAACTCAAATTCACTCAAGCCAATGCTCGTGTTAACCGCTGAGGCACCTCTTACTTAAAGTCCCTAATTAGCCAATGCTTTTGGAGTGTAAAAACGATCAAAATGCACTGTTATGTTGTCCATTTGTTCTCCTCATCAGTCATTTTCGCAAGGTAGAAGATCTGTTTCCTCCAATTTGGAAGCCAGCTGTGATAATAATTACAAGGTGAGAACCTCTCTGTCAGTGGAGATTGAGAAGATGGATGAGATATTAAAGATGGATGAGCGATAATTGTGTTGCGGAGCTTGACAAGACTTCCTGGGGTTCCCGATTGCGCCGTCCCTCACCACCCACTGTGGTTTGAGGCACACTTCACAGCACTGCCATCATATGCCTGGTACAATATGGTAAAGTTCATAAAGTTGTGTGTTATTTGTTTTAGAATATATTAAACTGATATAATGAGCTGTAATGGGTCGTCTGTGTTATTTGAGTCATAGACTTAGTTTATTGGCTCCAAACAACTATATCTACTTTCTTACAATCAGGATCAGTGCACTTCCTAATTGGAGTGAGGTTGGGGTTGAATTTGTTTCCAAATCTAAAATGGCTGAGAAGGTTACGTTCTCTTCTCCCATATGTCAGATCTGGACTTACTGGCCTTCACACAGGCTTCAATAGAAAATCCAGTATTCATTTGGAAGTGGTGTTTGCCCTCATTTAACCCTTGTACCCTCCTCAAAAAAACGTACATAAGATCCCTCGTGGACAAAAGTGTCCACATGAAATATTACCATAAAATCCTTGTATATTCATATTTCTTTCCACTTGTTTTTGCTACATCTTTTAAATAACTTCAGTCCTGATTATAACTACCAAATATTCATTCATTTATAGAATGTTAACCCTTTAAATGTCAGTTTTTGTGATGATACCACTCATATTCATAACATCTAATTGAAATATTCTCAATATAATAAAGGCTATGGGCAAACTTCTTTTTTTAATTATCACAGTATGGGATAGGTCAATGATTAGCACCAACATTGTTTTTGATGGATTATTACTTTTTGTGCAGTATAAGATTACAGTAAAGAATA
>OMLI01091858.1:0-11769 GCA_900302605.1 Rondeletia loricata
CAATGAAGGGTTTTGATGTTGAGAAGAGTGACATGAGACACTTTCACACTGTTGAGGAGAGATTGTTTTCCCTCCTTCTCACAAACTCCTCAAACGTCTGGGGCTTTGTATAAAACTCTGCAGAGATTCCTCACTAAGCGGTTGCATACACCCCATTTAGGAAACCTGCGTCCACCTGAAAGCATTCTGACATTCAGTCATCATGGTGTAGGGTGCAAACAAGACTTTCCAAAGTGGTCTTTGGTGTAAGGACATGATTTGCTTACAATTCTGTCATGAACACACAAGATACATAATTTTGTAGTTTTAATGAAGTATGTTATAACAATACAATTGTGTATTGTTATTGTAACATGTGTGCAGCGAAGATATATCCCGGATAAGCCTCACTGTAAATGGTCTTACTTTGTCACATCTGGCATCCTCTTTCAATTCTGTGTTGCTATATTCTCCTAATCCTTTTTCATGATTATCATTTTCTCCATTTATTATAATCCTGTATGCCACAACATCATGGCCTTCAAACTGTGTATACTTATGTGTATGGTGCATGGTGGTAAGTATGTCCTCACACAGAGTTAGTCTTTTATCAGTCGCAAATTCCCAAAGTCGCACACATTTTTCTAATCTGCTCAGATATCCACTAAACACCTCACGTACTTTTGACTTAGGAGTTTTTGAAAATTCTGTGTCATCGTTTTGATTGTGCCCCTTCTTTCAGCTGCACATGGGAGATATTTCCTAATGTGCTTGGGCACTGATACCTTGTTTCATCTAAGCTCTTCCTGATGCAGAACATAATTAGTTCTATTCAAGGAACTATCCTTGTGTGAGGAACTTGTTCATAGGATTTTCCATCCAGCTGCATTTTAAAACAGTCAAGAACAGCCCTACTAGTAGTCCTATTATAGTAGACAACACAGTAAAACCCATCCTGCACAGATCTAGTCATGCACTATTTGCAGTGACTATGTGTGGGCATCCAAAAACTATAAATACCCTGTTTTACGTTGAAACATGAGGCACTGACTGAACCTGTGGCTGGGAAACGTCTGATAGAAAGCCCACCAACACATTTTCTCCCTCTGTTCATTAAAGATGGAAAAGAAAGACTGTCTCTCTCTTCCACTAAGAGGGAATTCTCCCTTGAGAGAGAGAGACAAGGATGGTGGCAGTGGGCAAGAAAAGTGATGAATGAACTTCACTGTGCTTTGACGCCCCCGTCCTTGCTCTCCATCATTTATCAGCAGAATCCTCACAATCTTCACAGTGGCAGTAGAGTTGTGGGAATCTATGCAATTCATCTTAAGAAGAAAAGAAGCTCTCAGAAGTCAGTCCCGTTGTCATGCACAGGAGATATTGCTCCTTACATTTGGAAGCTTTCTGTGCCTGCAGGGAGCTGATCCATTTTAATATCTTGTTTGGATTTTATGTAACACCCTGCACTGTAGTTGGGTAGTGCTATAAAAAGTCTGTGATGTCTGCAGTATAGCTTTAATTTGACACATCAAAGGACTCTCATCTGCTTAGCATAATTTGGAATCAAAAGACATGAAACACTTCCAGAGAGAAACCTTTAACTTGCTACATTCAAAGCAGCCACACATGGATTTTAACAGCGTTGTTACAGCTAAGCAGAATACCAGACAAAAACAACCTGTTTTACTGTGGGAAGACAGAGAAACTCATCAACAAATGTTTTGTAATGCAACTTCATCAGTGTGTCGCTAAAGTAAATAATGTTGTGTCTCAGTAGTTACCATTTAACTTCTTTTGTTCAACCTTATGTCTTTCTTCTTGTTCTCGTCCAGGCTCCTCAAAACCAATCACAAAGGAGGATTTGCAGGCAGTGACCAATGACAACAGTAACACCTCCAACCGCACCATTACATTCAGTGTGATGCAGCATCCTAAATTGGGGAGGCTGGTGACAAAGCAGCCTGATAATTCCACTCTGGACATCTCCACTTTCACACAACATATGGTAAGGGAAGGGCTGGAGGTCCACATCAACACTTTTCTATCGCTTTACATATGTATTGAGCAGGTTTTGATTTGAAATAGACAAAATAAGCAGGATGTGAACTCGGAACGTTGTTTGTATACAACAACCTTAGGGTCTCTCCACCCATGCTAAATGATGCCAGATTGCCATGTTATGAATAATAGATACATCTTCATTCAGGAAATCGACCATAAGCTTCTCTAGTTCAATGGCGCACATGAGGCTTTTGTGAAATGAATTATTTCTGGTGGGTTATGATCCAACGTTAAAGCTCAGTGTACTTTATTCACTGCTGAACAGTGCTAGTTTAAGCAAATTAAAAATAGTGATGAAATCGTATCCATACTGTAGGAATATCTGGCAGAATGGCTGTATATGCAGGCTACTGAACAGTTTACACAGTTGATTACGCAATCATTTCACTTTAGGGATGGCTGATCTGGATGTTGTGCAATTTTTTTATGTGACCTTGTTTTGGATCAAGGCGAGGCTGAGCATGTGTGGTGTTTGTGTACCTCAGGTGGACAGGGAAGAGGTTGTGTATATTCAAACCCCCATAGAGTCAGTGGGATGGGCAGCAATGGATTTCATGACCTTCTCTGTGGCATCGCCGCCTGCTTCTCTGGACACCCAGACCTTCAAAATAGACATTTCCTATGAGAATGCGGGACCTGAGCGCAAGACACTCCTACTTGCAAACACGGGTATGGAAAAACATTGACTGTGTTCGTGTTGATTACTTTATTACTCATATTTAAAGAAATGTAGATCAATGTTGTGCTTTGTGATAAACCTGTTTTTGCTTGGTGCTTTGAAAATGTCATTAGGTGCTGTGGTAACAGAAGGGGAGAGTGTTGTCATTGACGAATCCAAGCTGGATGCCTCCAACCTCATGTCTAAGCTGCCAACGCCTCAGCGAAGCTCCCATGAGGTTTGGTTCCAGGTGAAATCTCTGCCCCAATATGGTGTCATTGTGGTGGGTGAGAGAAACCTCACCAAGGAGAAACCTAATTTCTCCCAGTTCATTGTCAACAAGTACGGTATCACCTACAAGCATGACAACTCAGAGACAAGTCACGATTTCTTTGTCTTCAATACATGGCTAAATCCTAAGGGCAAACCAGCACAGCACCCTCTAGAGGATAGTGATGTTGTAGAGGAGTGGTTCAACATCACAATCACCCCTGTGAATGATCAGCCACCTGTGCTGAAGACCAAAGCTCCAAATCTGAGGGTGGTACAAGGAGATACAGTGGCCCTTAGGCCTGAGAACCTCAAAGTTGAAGACTTGGACAATCCTCCTGATGATATCAAGTTCTCTGTGATAAGCAAGCCCAACAATGGTTACCTAGCTCTTGAAGGAAGTTTGAATGAGTCAATTGTGGCCTTCACCCAAGCCCAAATCAATAGTGGAAGTGTCTACTTCATCCACGATGGAAGTCCTGCCTCAGGGGCGTTCTATTTCAGCGTCACCGATGGCCACCATAAGCCAGTCTATAAACTCTTCAACCTAGAGGTGACAGAAATCACTATTTCATTGGCCAACAACACTGGATTGACACTGGAGCAAGGCAAGACTTCAGTTTCACTGAACCAAGACAGTCTTGCCGCTGAGACCAATGGGAAAAACACCACCATTCACTATCAGATTACAAGGCCTCCAAATTTTGGTAAACTTCTAAGGGACAACCAAGAGGTTACACAGTTTGAACAGGAGGACCTACAGGCTGGAAGGCTGTCCTATCATATGGTGTCCCTTTCCTCTGCAGAAGACAGCTTTGAATTTGTTGCCTTCACTTCAGAGGCTAACCTGACTGGCCAAGTTCTCAACATCACTGTCAAACCTTTGATCCAGTTTGGCAAAGGGTTGAGGATTCCCAATGGGATCACTGTCAAACTTACCACTGGTTTCCTTAATGCCTCGGAACTGGCTAATATAAGTGGCAGTGACCCTCTTTTTGAAATTGTCTCCCAGCCTAAGTATGGGAAGGTGGTTCGAACAAAACTTAAAATGTCCAGGAAAACTGTACCAGCTGAGTCTTTCACCTTTCAGGATGTGGAGCAGGAAAGGGTAGCCTTGGAGCTGAGTGCCAACATGACTGGAGTTCAAGAGCTAAATGACTCAATGGTGTTTGTACTGAAAGCTGAGAACATCCAACCTGCTAAAGGGGAGTTCCACTTCATCATCGTGCCATATGATCCAACACTTTTCTCAACCACAAAGAGTCCTTTCCCAACCACACCATCTGTCCCTCAGACATCAAGAAATGGAACTGCTTTACCTGTCCTGTCTACAGCTTTTCTTTCCACCCAGCAACCAAGCAAAAACCAGCAAAAGGTCAAAGGACGCAACCGATGGGGAAATTCTAACCGAACTAACACTTTCAGTACGACTCTTGGCAAACCAACTCTTGGGACGGAGGACATTCCGTATAGGAACACACCAGTTCGTGTAGAGTCCTACCCCCAAAAGAGCTCTAACCCCCTTCTGGTCATCTTACCACTGCTGGCCCTGCTTCTTCTTGTAATCATCTTTGTAGTGCTGGTTGTCTTGCTTCGACGCCACAGGCAGAGGAAGCAAAACCCTGTTACAACAAAACCGCCACCTTCACCAGTTCTTCCAAGCAGTCAGTCCTACCAGGGCCAATTCCAGAGGAGCACAACAGTTCCCACAGTGACTGTCACTCCTTTGAGCCCCAGTTGCCCAAGTAGTCCTGTTCTTGATAGGTTACTGCCAAATCAGGGCTCAGTTTATAACACCATTGATTCATCCATGCTCATACGTTCTTGGAGTAATGGTGCCCCAGGGGCTTCTTCCCAACTTATTAGAACCACCAATCCAAGTCTTCAGAAGAATCAGTATTGGGTATGATCCTCCACAAACCAACTCTTAGCTTTATGAGTTTGAGAATGCTGTTATAGGTGATGGTTTGATAAGTGGTAGTATATTTTAGTGAGTTTGCTATAAATAATTACCTGTTGCAACTTATTAGAATTGGGATGCCCTTCCAGTGTAATTGGACAATAAATACTGAATAAGACCACTGTTACCAAACTCCTTTTGCCATCTGATTAATCAGGGTTAGGACTGCTTTGCCTTTTGTATGAGTAGCACAATCCTATTAAACACTGGTTTACAATCTATTACCATTTACACCAACCACTACTGTATATTGGCTTGGTGGGACAAACTTTGTTCACTTGAGTATTTGCAAAACAGTTATCAGTGGTAAATTCTAACCTATGTTTGGTGCGTACGTTTAATTAAGTGACTCACATCGTCCCTCCCATTATGGGTTACAATCATCAGAGTTGTTGCTGACTGCTAAAGTTAAAGAAACTGTGAATTACTAAGAAGACTGACACTGGTGCAAGATGTATTGTCTAAGAATTTCAATTGATTGTGCACATTTTATATTTTTATTATATATTATAGCATAGCAACTTTTTGTAAACTCAGGTATTTTGTTAACAATCATTTATGTCCTCGTGTTACCTTAATGTATTGTCATTTATTGAGGTTTTGTGATTTTGTTTAACCTTGTAAGTTTGAACATCATAAAAATTAGTTTAGCAAATGTCAGTACCTCCTGTAACACAAATGCTTTCCAGCATGGCAGTTTATGTTTAGGGACTTTCCCTCGCCTGTCCCTCTCAATTGAAATGGCTAGTTTTGTTCCAATATGAAACAGTTTTTCTCTATAGCTAGCTCTATAGCTAAAAATTTTTTAGCACTGTTTTGCTTATGTTTTTATTGTTTTATTATGCACAGTATTTTTAGAATCTGAACTTGTTCAAGTGTATATGAAAAATCAAGCCATTGGGCTTAAAGATACTACACAATGAATATACACAATATTCTGCCCTGGTGCACCTCGGTCATTAAGATTTAACCACTTTAATAGTAAAGTTATGGATTCTGGCACACTTTTCACCATTTGTTTAATCTATTGATACATATAGATTATGAAGTATTTTTGGTTGAGTTTTACATTTCCTAAAATCAGAGCCTCTTAGTTTAATAGGGAATGTTCACGCATATTTATGTCAGTCGATTGGCTGAATTCAAGTTTCATAGATAACTATGAAACCTGAAATTTGGTGAACATCCATTCTAACAAAGTTTTTGACTGCCTTTTGAGTTATTCAATTCTTTCTGTTTTGATTTCAGTCTGACATTACATGCATGTACCGCTAAATGTCTTAAATATGCTGTTTCTGTAGGACTGTCTAGTTTATATTAATAGTGAACATTCTCTCGTGACCCACCTAGTCAGAAAAGAGACTGGAGTTTTTCCCACTCAGTCTGTGATGTCACACCAGTGGGTGTGTTTACGTGCACACAGCATTCCAGATAACTGCTCATACCCTGGGTTGAATCAGACCGATGTATTGGCCACAGCTACATAAAAAACGTTTATAAAACCTGCAATAAAATTTTATTTTCTCTGTACATTTTATGTATTCATTTAATTGTTCAATAATGTTTTTTTATACATTAATTCTTCAGTTAAATATAGTAATCTATCCCCAAGTTTCCATTGAACGTGTGGTGGGTCTCCCTGCCTTAAAGAGCTGCTAACCCTAAAATAATCTCATTTGTCTGGGTTTCAATGGAGAGTTTTAGTGTCCCATGATGGTCTAAATACCATTTCAGGGGCTTTTCTACCCTGACAAGAATACAATTCTGGGAGGTGAAACTGAATACATGTATTTTTTTAGGATGAAATATGTAAAAGATTTTGAATATCGGCAAAACATATTAGATATCGGCAGCTTCAGTACAAAAATATAAATATCGGTACTGGCCTTCAAAAACCCATATTGGTCTAACTCTAATTCTTGGTAAGGTCTTATTTAGGCTGTTAATATGCATCCTCACATGCCACTCATGAATATCCCTATGTACATAAATAAATAACATATTCTGAATATTACCATGGAAACTAGGTGTATAAGGTGTATATCTATACATACAGTATATGCCAAAATATTGGTATATCCCAAGTGTAGTATTGAGATCTCTCAAGAACATGGTAAGAGCTTATCAAGTTATTGTCAACAAAGATGTCCGTTTCTTGTTCTTCCATGTTCTTCATGTTGAAGTCATCACAGGTTACAGACTAACTCCTATGATTTGTAGCGCGGAAGGGGTTCCTCTTAAAAAATACTGACTGGTCTTTCTTAGGACTTTGGCCTCAAGAACCAGAAGCTGTATGATCATTTTTCGACAGGGTTGTATTCCCTGAGATAAGTGTTGGTTTTTACATTAATTATTTTATAATTGATAAGACTGTTTAACCCGTGTCCTCGAATTCGTGACATTGTCTACTGTAGTCCTCCTATGGCCTCCTTCTGACACTGTAATGATGCATCTACTGTAAATCAAAGGTACTATTCTAATGTATTCTGGCAAGCTACGGG
The DNA here is from genome assembly GCA_900302605.1 of Rondeletia loricata. NCBI lineage: Eukaryota > Metazoa > Chordata > Actinopteri > Beryciformes > Rondeletiidae > Rondeletia > Rondeletia loricata. The sequence continues at coordinate 7,430 of OMLI01091858.1, forward strand.
AGATTTTAAAAAATAGCTGTCACTGAAAACTGCTGTATACTTTTATGTTATGAGAAAATTTTTGTACTGAAGAGAAGTGTCCATCCTGTGTATCCCTGTCTTATCTTTATGATGTAACCTCCTATGTAACAGAAGTGTCATATTTATTTATACCATATTTTTAATAAACCACTTTTAAATGTGTGCAAGGCTTATTATTGGAATACATTGCATTCATATTTTCTTCCCACCAGATCTATCTTTCTGCCATTAGAGCATGATTTATAGTATGTATTTAGTCTTATAGGGTGTGTGGACTATCCATGTAGCATATTTGGCTTAGAATCCGCTCATCATTTCTCCTCTTACAAGATTTAGTATCCAATTTCTCCCTCATTTCTTCCACCTAAGTGAGGTTTTGCCGATTTTCTTTCTTTATCACTATAGTTGCAGCCTGTGCTTGCAGCCTGTTGTCTTCCTCTAAATGATACTTTACTCATTGAAACAAAAGACACAGTGGAGCAAAGGACCAATTAGCAAAAGATGAATTACCATTATCACTTCCTTTCAGTTTCCCGTAATTACTATAATTGTGATGTTCCAAAAAAAAAGAAAGCATCTGCAGGACTTTGTTAGTGAATATACAATATCTCCACAATGGTATTGTGTGTTTTCCATCTCAATAGGAACTTTGTTGTTGTCGAAGTAAATGCCCTCTAAAAATCTCAGTGAATTCCCAGAAGATAAACATGTAATGTGATTTGGAAAAGCACAAGGATCTTGTTCTGCTGCTGAGGTGATGCTGCTATGAGTCAGTCCACATGACTGATGGTATGACGGGAAGAAAGCAATGTCTGCCTGGCCCTAAACACACTCTTATACAGGGGACATACACTCTGTCTGTCACATGTGCGCTGGTGTTAATTAAAGATTACAACTCATAAGAAATGCAAATTGTTACACATCACATTTGTAAATAATCAATAGTGGTGAGCTGAATGCTCTCATTGACAGTTATTGAGCTAAGGGGAACGGTGAGCAATGACGTCGCAAGTGAACTGCACACTTACACACTGGTGTCAAGCCACAGTGTCCGCTAACAGAAGAGCTTCACTGGGAATTAACCACCACATTCTGATTCACTGAGAGGAAACACCCATGCAACTTGTGACAGACATCACCAGTCTTCAGTTATCATTAATGTGGGACTTTTCAGAAATGGTGGTTGTTTTTTGAATGTGCTGTATTCCAAATACTTTGTATTCATCAAAATCTTGAATCTATGAAAGTTGAAGTTGCTAAAATACCATTAGTCAGTACAGATTCTGTACAGTCCCACGGCACATTTGTGGTGATGACTTAAAGACCTACTTCATTATAGACTTAAAGACCTACTTCATTATAGACTTAAAGACCTACTTCATTTAGCAGTTCATTTGAATGTGATCTCAGCTGTTTGGCTCTATAGTTGATCAGCCCCCTTAATCTCTTCTATGGAGAATACAATAATACTAGGCTACTTGGCTTGCTAGTTAGCAACTGAATCATTAGCAAACATAACTTATGACATATTACATACATACATAGAAGTACTGCTTGTATAACTATGTGATTTATTTAATTTAAAATGTGAGAGTATGTATCATCATTTGGCTATATATATCGTCCTACATCACTGTATCACAGCAGTAGCTACAGGTAAACTAATAGATAAAGAACCCAGAAGTACATTCATCCATTGTGGGATGGTCATCAAAATTCACTTGCATACAAGAGGAGCATTATTGGAGTTGTGTGAAAAATCACATTTGAAATGTGAAGATTTATAGTTAAAGCTGCACTACGCAAGATTGTTATGTAAAATACACACGTCTTCTCAACCTAAATCACAAAGAGAAGAGCGTCCCATAGAGATGCCACAGATTCGTCCCATTTGCCCAAATTCATTTCAGGTGTCGAGTATGTTCTCTGGTGCTCGGTGCACAGGAAGTGATGAATTGAAACTTAAGAGCGAAATACAAAACTAGCTCCTAAACAACAGTGAGCGAGTGCTCCGTTGAGACAAACTGGACTCACCAACGATGGCCGAACTCCCAGCAGCCACTAACAAGACGAAATTTAGGCCCGAGGAGTGCTCAGTTGACTGATGTCATATACATGATTTCTGGGTAATGAAGTCCCAGTGCAAGTGCAAAGTTGCCTAGTTAAAAATAAAAAGTTAAAAGTTTAATTTTCACCATAATACTAATTGTACTGCTCAATAAAGAACAGACATGAACAGACATTTTTGTCACACTGTGGCGAAGTTTGACAGCGTCCAGGTATGGAGGAATGAAGTGTCTCACCCTGACCGGCTCTTGAAGACCATGGCTCTGTACACGCAAACCAGTACCAGTGCCACAAGTTCCTCAGCGAACAGCACCATGTGATGTCTAATAAGAGAATAATTATACCAAGTGACTCTCAAAATCGTCCCTTTGCATGTGCGTGCCGTTAAACACAGCCAGATGAAGTTCTAACTATAATTACAAGCATTTTCTCCTGGTGTCTGTTCAGTTTAACAGACCTTTTATGCGGCTCCACAAGAAAGGTGAAATGGTAATGGTAGTGCTCTCAGTTTCCACTTTGAGGCAGTGCTGGCATCTACAGTGTGGTGAGGTGTCTTGCCACAATCTCAACAAGCTATTAGAACATAATATGAGAATAAAAAGCTCTGTCAAGATTATGTGGCACAGACTCAGTGCGTGGGGAGGAAGTGTTGAGGTGGGTTGAAGAAGATGAGCATGGGAAGCTTTTCAAAAGACACTGTGAGAGAGATTTCCACAGTGATGCAGGATTTAGAAGATTTAGATCACCCTCTCCCTCCTTCACACACACACACGCATAAACATAAACACATACACTCGTCTTTGCACATTCCTGCACTTCCCTAAAATCAACATTGTTTTTTTTGTGAGGAAAACATCTTTGCATGTGAGTATTTTGTCATCACAGGGGTAGGAGTAAAATAACACACACACACGCACCTGTTTTCCCTATGTGAGACCATCCCCCACACACATACCTTTGAATTACATGATGAGATTGATGTGCAATGTGTTCATGTTCATGTTTGTGTTTAGGGATGCTGATGATCTAAAAGACTAAAAGATTATCCATGTCCAGAAACTGCAACAAGCCAACTCACACTCTATTTATTGCCTGAAATCATTGCCAGAGATGTATTTTGTCTGGTGGAGCACAACAAGGGAGGATACTGACACAAAAGCCAAGCAGATTACATACACATCTAACACTTAATGGGTTTTTTCACTGTAATATTGTAGGGTTAAGGTTAGTGCTAGGGTTAGAGAATATATGAACTGTTCAGTTTCAGAGGGCTGAGCCTGTGTTGTACCAGTGATGAGGTGAATCAGGTGGTTTTATGTTGCATTTTGGTGTTTGGAAAGGTTAAAAACACAAATTGTTTGGCACCATTAGTAAAGGTGCAAACAAAGCCTGAGTCATAGGAAAAGACACACAAGCAAACTACAAGTTTCCCTCTTCCAGTGGAGTGCTAATATATGACGGCAGGGTTTCAGGAATGTTACAGGGCATTGCGATAGACTTGGATAGTTTGGAGAGGAGCTGACGTTATGGGATGCAAAGCATTAGAAAGCATTCAGAGATTCTCTTTAGTCTACTGACCTAGTCTGGAAAAGACCCCACAGGATCAACAAAAGACCAAGAATGATGTGCCATGTAGCGACTGATAATATAACTGCCAGATTATGTAATGTATCAAGTGTAACATAAAGATGTATCAAATGTAATCTATGACCTTTATCAACCACTATTGGTCTCAGGGGGGCGGGTACAGAGTACGGGCGGAAAGTGAGTTTTGAAAGCAGAAAGAAATCTCAGCACCTGGTGAAGTAATCATTGAGTCATTGGTATTGATCATCAACACTATCAACCCCTCACAGAGATATAATGGTTATTTTGTGCTATGGGGCAGTAAACTGATGATGCAACAACAGTATTGATTAACGATTAAATCTTACTTATTGCCTCTTTAAGTGATGATGTAAACTAGACTAGATAAAAACCTTGTATATGGCTGGACTCAGGAGCCCTTGTTTGATTTTGGGATGGGCTGGGCTCCTGAGTCCAGTCATATACAAGGTTTTTACCTAGTCTAGTTTTTTATCGTGGCATGCTGCCACGATTGGGTTTCCCAGAAGGAGACAGAGTGCGGGAGAAATTTGAACTATTAACGGTAACTTTTGTTTCTTTATCTGTACTATATACAGTTGTATGCAAAAGTTTGTGTTGAGTTGTTGACCTACAGCCTAGAAATTATTTATTGTCAAAACAATGTC
>OMLI01091859.1:2192-12662 GCA_900302605.1 Rondeletia loricata
GCTGATTTCCAACACATTGAAATCAATCTTCGGGCCAGAAGCGATGAAAAGGCTATAGCCTCAGCTTGCACCTCAGAGATTATAACTCCGTCATGGGCCACTCCAAAGATAGCAATGGCAGGGTCTTGATCAATGTCCCTGTCCCAAATGTAGGAGAATGCCTCAAATATTGAGGACCAAAAAGGGAGCAAAGATGCGCACAACCAGAACATGTGATATAGAGTGGCAGGGGCCCGTTTACACCTAGAGCATGTTGGATCCAAACCGGGGTAGATCCTGGCAAGCCTACTCTTAGAAAGGTGACGTCTGTGTATTACTTTCAACTGCAGCAGTCCATGCCGAATGCAGATGGACGCTGTGTGTATCCTCTCAATCGCAGACTGCCAAGTAGTATCTGAGATCTCATTTGCAAATTCTTCCTCCCATAACTCCTTTAGATGATCAAGAGTGGGTGAAGCTACCATTTGGATCGTACTGTATAATCTGGATACAAGGCCCCTGTCTAGTGGATACCAATATATACACTCTTCTATCCAGCTATCAGATGGAGAGGATGGGAAGCCGGGAAAGTGTTTTTGGACAAAGCTGCGGACCTGCATATATCTGAAAAAATTTGACAGTGGAATATCATGCTCAGTCCTTAGCCTCTGGAAGGAGACAAATACACCTTCTCTAAATAGATCTTTGACAGAAGTTACCCCCCTCCTTGACCAAGCATCAAATACTGTATCCAAGAAAGAGGGAGGGAAGAAAGGGTAGGCTGTTATGGGCATGGAGGGTAGAGCCTGTTCACAACTACTGTAAACATCTGATACCCCCAGAGTGAACTGACCTCTCACATGTCATCTCCTCCCCTCCCTGCGTGTTGTTGCTGTCCAAGATGCCTCATTACGATGACACCCACTCAGGAAATGTTTTTAAAATACAGTTGTTGCTGAAGCTTGACATCTGGTGCATACTTCAAAGGAACATGCATTCATTAATTTTCTTCACCCACTTACTCCAATTCAGGGTCACAGGGGCCTGGAGATAGACTCCAGGTCCAGCATGCACTGGGCGGAAAGCAGGGAGACACCTTGGACAGGTCGCCAGTCCATCACAGGGCTAACACAGATAGACAGACAATCACTCACACTCACATTCATACCTATAGGGCAATTGAGAGTTTCCAATCCACCTGACTTAGATGACTTTGGAATGTTGGAGGAAAGCGAACATACAAGCTCCATACAAGGGCTTTTCACACCGTGTATTCTTAACCTAGGGTTATCTCTAACCCAGGGTTAACACTTAACCCTAGGTTGTCTTAGCCCCTTTTTACACACACTTTATCTTAACCCCTGGTTAAGAGATTCACACTGTGCTCTTGTTAGCCCAAGGTTAAATGTCAGGGTTCTAAACGGTCAAAACAAAAACACACGAGCGCTGCGAGTCGAAAAAAGTTCAATGACTGGACAACATAAATATGATGCACAATTAATTCTAAACTCTTTCCCCGTTTCACACCAGAGAGTTAACCCCGGGTTTACCACTCTTTGGAATTGGCAAGTGTGAAACGCTTGTTAACCCTAGGTTAACTGCTGAGTTAACTCAGGGTTAACGGTGTGAGGCAACAGTGCTAAGCACTGAGCTATTGTGCCATGTTTACAACATGCCTGTCAATAGAAAGTTCGCTGTGCTACCACACACCGGCCCCCTACTCCTCTACTAGCTGTCCAGTTGTAACCAGGATCAGCCCATTCCTTGTTTCGGTTGTCACACTACACAAAAAGAAGTCTGTTATCTGGCGAGTTGTAAACAGAATCAGCCCATTTCCGTTTTTCAGTTGCCATACTACACAAGAAGAAGTTACCATTTCCTCTACCTAGAATAACTCTACATAATGAGGAAAATATAGGCCTTTTGGACGCAATCATTTGGCCACAAAACACTTTGATTATGCTGCATGAGCTGCTTAGATAAAATTGGTGGTCATTTTATGCCCTTTTTGGAACTCAAACCACGTTCACTTCAATTGTTTAGGAGAAAGCTGAGGTGGAACTGCGGGGGGTAACTTGCTGTGTGTTTGGTAGTTATACAAACTTTTGACTGACATGGAGTTGAATAGATAGTGACAGAATTTTCATTTTAGGGTGTTGCTTTAGCTAATGCACTCATTATCCCCTGGTAGTTTGAACAGCATTGTTCCTACTCCATGACTTATTATGAATACCAAAAATGTGTTGCAGCTGTGGGCTGGATTGACTTTCATATTGTACAAATTTCACAGGGGTAATACCTGAGTACATTGAGTATCAAGGGTGATTTTTGTGAGTTTTTATGCTGCATGGTTCAGTAACCTGTTCCCTTGGTTCAGTTTACATGGTTAAATTCTCAACCAGAAATTAATTGTGTTTAATTAAATTGCACAAACACTGCATGTATGCCAAAGCCTTGGAGGCATCTTACCACTTGTGGTGCAGATTGATGAATAAACAAATAGAATTTGATGATCTGCAGGTGTTCTGGCCTTTGCAAATAGAGTAGACTAAAATCTTGAGAAAGTGACGCTGTTGGAGGCCTTTACTACTGGGCTCCATGAGCTCAGAATCAATTGATCTCCCTAATGAGGGCAAGATTAATGAGCTTGTTCATTAGTATCAGATTCAAAACTTTTCGTTCCTACTCAGTGGACCTGAATCAACTGCAAAATCTGCACAAGCGTGTAGATTTTTCAATGCAGTAAAGTGCTTAATGCGTAGTTTAAACAATAGTATGCATGTAGTAGTTTTGCCACTTTTAAATAATAAATCTGAAAGCTGTGAAAGAAATCTTCCACTTGTGTGGGTATGCAGTCCACTTGGGGAGCATCATTAAGCTGACAATGATCAACGCCTTCATTAGCAGTGCTGAATGGCCTCCATATTCTAGGGATTTTCAGAGCATGCAGACTGTGCTGATCCATCCGCCAAGTAATCGATTCGAGATGTCAGGCCATAATGCAAACTCATTTCTCCATAACTCCCCACAGACACCCGGGAGAAATCAAGTGACTGTCTGAATGTTTTATAGGGAGAGCAGCTGCTTTTGTGCCAGTGAGGAAGAGTTTCTGATGGGACTGTGAAGAACTGCTCTCGAACAAGAAGTTTAGTTTTTCATTGGTTCTTTGACTGCAGTCATAGAGGAACAGTTTTAGTGCTGTATAGAACCGTTTTCAGGAACTTTTGGGTGCTATACACTTGAATAAGGACTGAAAGTGACTAAAAAGGTTTCACTTTGATCGTAGTCAAACAACTGTTGGTGCCATACAGGACCATTGTTGTGTAGAGTTTGGGCTGCTTGGTTGGAAACTATGCAGACAGCTGCCACCACATCAACTATTCTAGTAGCCCATGCAGATGCTAACCTCCCACCCGTATTCACAGCAGTACATGCTAATACTTGCCTAATCACAATGTAGCATTCACAAACGTCTCATGAAATGATCATGACAAGTTTAAACTGATCAATTGAACGACTGAGATAATTAAATAGATATAAGTCAAAGCGGTTTTATCCAATTTATTGTTTGAGCACATTCCACTTATGAGATTGTTAGTATTACTTATCTTTGTGTTGCTGTAGTGATAAATGTGGTGACTCCACTTCTGTTTAAAGTGAAATTAGATTTCAGACAGGGTTATGAATCAAACACACCCTGCCATATAGCTCTGACTAATGGGACTCATCAGGAGGATTGGGGTGCATTTGGAGTCTGTGTTTCTGACAAAACAGAAGTATGTGTGTGACTCCCAGGTAAATTAATACCTGCGAAATTACAACAGTGAAAATTGTCTAAAAAGGCAGAGATGTCAAGTCCTAGATATCAAACTCATAACTTTCTCACTCCCTCAATTGATTCATCCTACTCTTAAATCCTGGTGAGAGACAGAGAGAATGGAAGGAGCACAGCAAGGTAGAGGACAAGGAGATCTACTGCAGTTCAAGGCTTCAAGGGTAATCATATTTTCTTTAGTTTTACAGTGCCAGGGAATGTTTTATCACACTATAACTTTTTGCCAGAGTGCCATCATATCTCACCTTCGAAAACGTTGTTCTTCCCCCATTGCTAGCTGTGAAAGATGTAGGCATTTGTATTTCTCCAATAATAAGCTAGAGATCTGCTTTTCCCCTGCAGTTTGTTAAACTGACTTATCACTGAATTGGGAGGGTTCTCCAGTCCTCCAAACAGTCTGGTGGAGTGATGTGTCAGTGAGGTATCCATTGTAGGATGATTAGGACAGGAGACTTGAAACACAGAGAAAACAGAGTATGGTATGCATACTGGTCTAACATGTAATCTATCTGTCTATCCATCTAGATCACCCCTGTTTTAGAGGCATTTGACGGATGGCTAATTACAGGAGGTGGCCAAGTTCAAACCCTTTGGTTTGCATGACGTGCAGGTTCAACATCAAAAGGATATTTAGGTCCTGATTACACAAAACATTGCAGGTAGCAGCTATGGACGATTACGGACATCGTCTCAACTTTCATTTTGGCGCTACATTTACACTGGTTTTCAGTGTTTGTGCAGGCCATCGTATCAACATCTATTCAACGTCTAAATGTTTGCAGGGATAGATAGCCAGATGAGCGATGAGTGGCTAGGCACAAAAAACATATCCTACTTTGAACTACATTATTTACAACTATAGACAGACAACACATAGGCCTGTATGCATGTATACATGCACGCATAGTTACAGACAGAAAGCCAGACAGACCTAGACACAAACACACATACTCCTACCAGCTGCAGCAACATCCACCTAGCCTGTCATCCCCTAATAACTACGGGGTCACATCAATGCCAGGATTCTCTCCCTCGTCTTCCATATTGATACTGAGAGATTCTCGGGTGAAGAACTTACCCCAAGTTCATCGTCAACTCTAAAGGCATCAAGAGTGATGGACTTAGCTCTGGTTGAGTCATTCTGGTATGAATAAGAGATCGCCAGGTCACTGAGAGCCAAAATCCTTTCCAATTCAGATTGAACAAGGTCATTTTCTGGGTGAGCCGTAACTATTTCCTGCATTATGTTTCATTTATAACCTTAGCTAAAATGTCAAATTTGTGAATTAGGTATTGCTGCCAGTTCACTACAGGGACTACATTACATTTTACATTGTACTTTGTGGTTGAAAATGACACTCAGTGATGTTGGAAAATTGTTTTATTTGTTTTTTTTATTATCATGAAGTGCAAACACTTTACAATAGCTGGCAAATGGTAGTAAAAACAATATAAAATTTTTCAAGTGTTGGCCCTGAAACTCTGAAACAGCCTCCCCACATTTTAGACTGGCCAACTCAGTCTCAGTTTTTGAGAAATTACTTGAGACTCACTTTTTCTGTCGGGCATTAAATTAATGTAACATTGTGTGTTATGCTGTGTCTTTTGTAATTGGTGTTTTTTTTAATGTCATGATTATATCTGTTTCATGTTTGTTTTAAAATGTAAAGCACTTTTTGATTGCAAGTCTAGAAAGGTGTATGACACTTTCACTTGCATGACAGACTGTTTTCATGGTGTTACTAGGAGACCACTAATAAACAGAGAAAAAATTACATGTCAAATTTCAGAGCTGCAGTGTCTCATTCGACTGTCAGAGCATCCTGATGAAGATGGCCGGCAGCTGGAAGTGGTAAACAGTAGTAGTGGTAATTGTTGTGAGAAGGTGGAGTGGCTTAGAAATGCCCCCTGTTCTCAGAGGCAGCCCGAGTGACTGATAAAAGGCTTTTCTAGCTGTGAAGAGTGCCGGCCACTGCATCAAAACCTAGCCTTCCCAGAGGACTCGCTGCTGTTTTGAAGTGAGGCACAAGCCCGTCCGCGGTGTCACATCGCATTTTCCCGTGGTCGCTCAACCCAGGTTATCATTTTCTGTAGCTATTTCTGGAAATAGATCAATACACCAACTTTCATATTGTTTTGTTTTTCTACTTCTAATACATACAAACTCTCACTGTTGAGGGAAGTAACCATAATTAATCAATGTTTCATTTTCATGTTTTAAACTCTCTAGTTTCCTTAAGTTATGCTTGTTTACCTGCTAAATACACTGTCAAAATTTCAACTTATTTTGTTTTATTTTACTGACACATACAATATTGTCACTACCTCCTTTTTCCATAAAATAAAGTGGCCAGCTGAATCCAGGTAACAGCTATGATCTCTTGTTGATTTCACCTATTACACTAACACCACTTAGTGCATGAAGGGTCAGATTCAGGTTAAATGATTTTTAAGCCTTAAAGGAATATGCAGAGATTTTGGGAAATACGATTATTTGCCATTTTACCCATAGTCAGACGAGAAGATCAATACCAATTTCATCCCGGTACTCCGAGTAGAGCCAGAGCTAGCTTCTTGCAGGCTAACCGAGTTAGCATTTTGAATGGGTGCAGATGGTTTCAGGTAGCATCATAGCAGTGAGGGTAAAAACAAACCAGTCCAGCTTCTCCAGTTAAACTATTTTAGCGATTTCACTCGTCTCTTTATGACGAGTGAAAATAAAAATAAAAAAATGACATCTTGGTTGTTGTAGAGGCAGCTACATTTGGAAGCTTATTTGTTTTGGTGTGCGACTGGAGGACTCGAGTCTGCACCCGCCTACTTCCTCTCTGGCTATAGGGAAATAAGCAAATAATCGGTCTTCTCATCTGACTACGGGTAAAATGGCAGATAATCGTATTTTCCCAAATCTCGACAATTAATAGGTGGATTGGTTAATAAGGGGCGCAAATCAGTATCAGTATGAGAGTGGCCATAATAAAGTTTACACTGAATGCATAGAGCATAGAATTGCACATTGCCATTATAGTCTTAAATATTTATCAAATAAGATGAGGCACTTGAGTAGCCTTTATTGGGATGCTGATTATAATGTGAACTTTGGCTTTTTGCCACAAGCATCTATTTAGAGGGTTTGAGTAATATCCTGATGCTCCACAAGGCCTTTCTCAATGCAACAATAGCTAATGGATTGGCCTGACTAATAAATAGCATTATTGATCTAAGTATGCCTGTGAAAGTATGTTCAAGACCTTTCCACACTATAAAAGGATCCCATCAGCCTCCAAAGATTGAAAGAGTAGAGAGCTGAGACACAATTATTCTCTATGCTACCTCTCTAACCATCAGAGCCACTCACTACAGTGGCTTCGAAAGAATTCAGACCCCTTCACTTTTTCCACACTTTGTCATAGACTTAATTTAAAATTGATTTTATTTATTTATTTTTGCCATCAATCTACACACAATACCCCATCTTCTTTTCGTTTCTTCGAAGCATGATGGTTATATGACAGTTTCCAATTTCTTTACACAGTTCTTTGCATTTTTATTGAACTCTGCAAGGTCTTTTGAGCTGCAAGGGTTGGGTAGTAGAGGGCAGGCAAGGCAGTGCTCCATAGTATGGTCTGCTTCTCCACATTCACAGGTGGTTGGGCCAGTCTTGTAGCCCCATCTGACCAAAGTAGCTTTTGATCGTCCCGTTCTCGTCCTCAGGCGGTTGAGTGTCTTCCATTGAACCCATGGTGCTTCTGGGCCAGGAGGAGGTCTTCAGTAGGGGGGATTCCCATGTCAGTTGGAGGGGGGTCATTCTCAAGCTTTTCCATCCAGAGCTGGAGTCTGGTTTCTTCCCGAGATGTTGTTAGGGGCCGGACATGGCTGAGGAAGACTATACTACCGGAAATATATTTTGGATGTGCACACACTACAGTACCTCCTTGCTGCGGACAATTATATCTATCCTCTATTCTCAAGATCTCAACATGACTAAAGGGAGCTTATATAATGTAATCTAGCAGGTTTCTCACACAGTGTCCCTTTATCGCTTAGGACACCTGTCAACAAAGCAGCTTCCAGCCATTGCCTCCTCCGAGCACACACTAGAAGATAGAGACATAGCCCTGAGTGCAGCACGACAGCATTCCTTCATTCAGCAATACACCATTATCCCTCCTTTCCATTCTTCCCCCTGACACCACTAGACTTTAATCATTTATTAATTTCCCTTGTGGTCCGAGGGAAGGCATCATGGTCTGAATTTAAACTGCCAAGATCAGAGGATTGGAGTGTCACTTTCTCATATGAGAAAGAATAGGGAATGTGCAGCTTTCAGCCCAGCAATCAGCCAAATCCACCATGGATAAGCACAGTAATATAGTGGCGAGTGATTGCTTCAGTGAAAGTATAAAGAAAAACATAATCATCCTCAATTGGTTGTGTTGACAATCTGACAAGCTGTACCATCTTGCTGTGGCAGACTGGTGGTAAGAGTATGGAATATATGGTCCATTTCCACAGAAAACAGGTTTGTATGTAATACTGTGTGTAATGTCATACTGCATTGTGGTAGCCATTTCAGCCATCTCCCATTTATCCTGCATTAGTAGAGGTCACTGCCAATTCCTTGTCCAATGTGATAAAATTGAGCTGAAAAGGTAATTAAAACGCAAAACAAATTACTGAGTGCCACGTGATTTGAGTGCCACATTTCCTGTATTTTCATCTCATCTGGACAACAGTGCAGTAATTGTGCTTTGTTGTGTGAAACTGGACTTGTAGCAGGGCTCCATCTGTATGCTTCTGAAATGTTGTGGGCAGATCATCGGTTAAATGATTGACCATCTTACTTTCTTCTTGATGCAATGATCAGATGCTGGAAAATCCTAGCTTCTACTGAGGGAGAGACACTTACTTAGGGTGAATGAGATCAAATGACCCAAACCCAATTTTCTCCGGGCCAGTATCCCTGTTTTCTCATATAGTTCCTTGACCAGAGAGGCAGCTAAGCAATCACATTCTTGCCCCCTAATCATCATATCTGTTGATGTTTTATTCATTGCTGTCATACTTGGGAATTCCGATAAGCTGGGGCCTGTGTGCATTTTACATGAGTTGCCTTGAGGTGTTATGATCTGACACTTATAGAAAATTCCACGCATCCAGGCATGCTGATATTAAACTTATCTCTTGGTATGGATGGCAGTACACATGACCACACAATTACTTGCTGCCGCCCGTCAATCAACCTTGCAATACAGCCAGGAAGCAGCCATGCAGAGAGGTTAGCTGGATGGAAACAGACACTTGTAGCAGAAACTAAATATAGCTCCTCTGTGACACTCAAACACTGTGACACTCAAAAAGACACAATTAGTTTCAATGAGCTAGACTCTTTCTTGTCGCTCATTCAATTTACAAGCAGCAAAACCGATTTCTGATTGCTGATGTTGATTCCAGTCTGTTGGGTTCCTTACACCATTGCTTTTTTCGTGTGTTATTGAGTTACAGCTAGCTACCTCCCCCAAGTTCAGTCAACTTTCTGACTGCCACTGCTGTTGCATTCTTATATGAGGCATGCAACAAGGACATGAAGGTATGTTTTAGGCCCAGAGATGGAACAACCAGTGCAATTGGCCCTGAGGGTCCCATAAAGCCATACAGAATTAATGAAGACCATATTATCTATTAGACTATTAACTGGCAATTACCAGGTTTTTTCATAAGTCATACAGTAAATAGGCCCCCTTGTGCCAAGTCCTGGGCCCTAAGAATAACGTGACCATAATGGGCCCTACTAACGTACAGTATACACATTTTGAGAAAGAGTATCATGTGACAAGAATGTGACATCCAAAAGTGGAACCAAACATTATCAAGTCAACTTTTAGATATGTAATGTCAGGTTAAGGAAGTAAAATCACAGTTTAAAGGAATTGGCCGGTCTGCTAAGACCCCAGGTTAATTGTTGACACTGAGTGCGTTTACATGGCCATTCATATTCCGAATATGAACGTATTCTGAATATGAGATGACTCATGTAAACACCATGTTCCATTTAGAATATCCCGAATAAGCCCTTGTTCTGAATATGAATATCCCGAATAAGGTAGCTGGAATATGCTGGTCATATTCCGAATATGGTCGCTTGTAAACACGTTATTCGGGATATGCCTCCATAATTACCGGACTATAAAGCGCACCTGAATATAAGCCGCATGTGTTTAATGTTTCGTGCACAGAGGGGATTGTCGGGAAAGAGACGGCTGTTTGGGGAAGCTTCCATTTTATTAACATTTCAACAAACAACTTATTCATTAATTTAGTGCAATAGTACTGTGCTGTGTAAACTGTACTGTACATGGCGTTTCAGACACACAAGCTTCCACATGTTTAGCAGCATTCGAACCGTGTACACTGCAGAAATAATAAACGGTGCGCTCACAGCGCACGTCCCGGCAGTGATCTACAGTATAGCCTACCGTAGTAACGTTACCATAACAAAAAACAAAGCTTACAGAGCTTACCAGAAAAGTCATTAATCCTCGTCTTCATCTTTTAGGCTAAGGTGCAGTAACACGGCTGTTACAGTGAACAAGAAAAGTCAGTCATTAATCCTCATCTTCGTCTTCTTCTTGCGTACTAAAACCACCAAAGTCCTC
>OMLI01091864.1:0-10354 GCA_900302605.1 Rondeletia loricata
AAAGCTACTACAGAGCTAAACATCTAACTTAGTGGACTTAAACTGCAGCATGCCCCGAATCCAACCTACCTGGGAGTGACCCTTGATAGGATGCTATCCTTCAAGGAACACCTTCAAGGAACGGCGGCTAAGGTGAAGTCTGCTCTGTAAGCTTGCTGGCACAAAATGGGGGGCAGCTGCTCCTACACTGCGCACCTCAGCACTGGCCTTGGCATATTCTGCACAGAATACTGTGCCCCTATCTAGTCCAGGTCACCCCATACACACCATGTGGACACCCAGCTCAACTCAACTATGCGAACAATAACTGGGACTATTCGTTCATCACCTCTCCCCTGGCTCCCTGTCCTATCCAATATTGCCCCCCCCCCACATATTCGGCGGGTAGCATTTACTCAAAAGATGCTTCAAAAGGTCCAAGATTCTCCTCATCTACCAATCCATGCAGATATTTTCAACCCACCCACTGCCCGTCTCCCGATCTGGAAGAACACCCCACCAGCCGATTTTAACACCCAAGCGGCTTGGAAAAAAGAATGGGAGTCCTCCATACTGCAGACCAGGGCAGGAGGCAATTGCTTGGCTGGAAGACTTTGCATTCGCTAAATAAATAAATAAATGAAATACATCCTAGTGTTATAATTGTATGTTTATTTTAGTTTGCTTATAAACAGAGGGAAAAGAGCATTGTTTTTGCTGGAACTTTTACTAGATTTCACCACATGGACAGTTATGTAAATGTAACTTATCTTACACTTGGAGGGCATGTGCAGTTGCTAAAATATATATATTTATTTCTTAATTACACTTGTACTCTTCATTCTTATCATCTGCAGTAATGCCATTGTCTTATCTCTTATCTGTTTTCATAAGAGCCTTCATGAACCTATGTATATTTTTATTGCTGCTTTGTTATTGAATGCCCTTTTAGGAAGCGTAGCTCTTTATCCAAAACTTCGAATAGACTTACTCTCCACTAATCAAACAATTTCTTACCCTGCCTGCATGTTCCAGGGGTTTTTACTGTACGTGTATGCTGCTTCAGAATTCACACTGCTGTCAGCGATGCTTATGATAGGTACGTGTCCATATGTAAACCACTCCAATATCATACTTTGATCAGGTCACAAACTGTCAAATACATTTTGGTCTTGGCTTGGCTTTTACCAGCCTGTGAGGTTGGAGGTGTGGCTGTTATGACCAGTAGACTAAAACTATGCAAGTTTATATTAGCAAGAATTGTTTGTGATAATTTTTCACTTGTCAAACTGAGCTGTAGGGACTTAAGAATGAACAATTTATACGGTCTGTTGATAATGGCGACTGCTGTCTTTCCACCTGACATTTATCGTCTTTTCATACGCAAGGATATTGATGATTTGCCTCAGAAGGTCCAAAGACTTCAGAAGAGGTGCACTCCAGACACGTCTCCCCCACCTGTTTATTTTCATTAACTTTACTATAATTTCTCTATTTGAGGTTATTCAAAATAGACTAACTTCTGACACACCACATATTATTCGTGTTGTGATGTCTATTCTGTATGTAGTCATTCCGCCTCTCTTTAATCCTTTCATATATGGATCCATAATAGATTTAATACTCCTGTTCTACATTTGTATTTTGACAAATATAGTAGAGTATTTAACAGTCAACAAGTATCACTGAGGACACGGCTGGAAGGAGCTGAGCAAACGGACTTGGAAAAGACCACCTACCTTCAGGAAAGTACCTTAATGACCAAGAACTGGTCAATTAGAAGAAGACACCTTAAAAAGGGGAAATGTATGTGGAGCACTGTTTGGAATTCTGTTGAGTTTAAAGAACCTTTTTCTCCTCCGGGATGTTTTAAGTTGATTCTTGGACTTAGATTTTGATTGAAGAGACTACCTGAGTTACCTGTTAATAACCTGCCTACCGGAGAATAAAGCTTCCACTTCTTTTGAATCTTCTATTTTTGCCAGTTTTTTTCAGTTATATTGCACTGCCCCACCCTAGCCTGCCTTAGTGACCTCTCATGACATTACAGTGGACAATCTGGACAATGTGGTCACCCGAGAATGTTTCTGTTTTCTCTTCAGCATTTCACGCGGAAAAAAATTATGGGGTTTTCACTGCTGTTTAAGTCAGAAACGGGTACATTTTGACCCTAACATAATAGGAGGGTATTATGTATATTATATTATGTATATATGCATTGGGGAAAGTCACACTGATTTGTTACCGAGTTTACGTATCATGGACTTGGACATGCACATTTGCACACTTCTGATCTACAAACTAAATAGACAAACAAAAACTTCAAACAGGACTACAAATATTCCTAAGGCACAAAACTCTGTCTAAAACATGTAACTAAGGTAAGATCGAAATAACGGTTTGACGATGTTTGAGGTCAATATTGGCCTCTAACAAAAAATCGGACAGCAGCCAGTCAGTGTGGTCCACCTCTGATATGATAGTTTGTTGGATTAAATGTTTATTGTAGAATTGATCAATACTACACTGGTTGTCTATGGGAAGCCCTTGACCTGAACTGATTCTAATGAGACATTTTGATCAGAGTCCATACAAGTATGCATAAAAACATTTTGTTGTTGTTGTTGTGTTGTTATCATCATCCTGGGTTTCAATTAAGAGTTTTAGTGTCCCATGATGGTCTAAATGCAGTTTCAGAGGCTTTTCCACCCTGACAAGAATTACATTATGGGGGAAACACTGAATACTTAGTGCAGAATACCGGCTATCAGAAGCTTCAATCCAAAAATATCTATCGGCCTTCAAAAACCTGTATCAGTCGTACCTCTTTGGTGGTCTAACCCCTCACCTGACACAAAAGAGCATGTTGGTGTGTGTGCTGCAGACCAGGGCCAAGCTAAGAGCCTCGGCGACGGGCACTGGCTTGGGCAGCAGGGGCGGGACCATCTGCACCAGAGGACTCTGGGAGTTGGAGGCATGGAGGTGGACCACAAACGCTGCCAGACCAAGCACGTGGGCAGCACTCAGCGATGACCCCTTTGGACATAGGTGTATTTATTGATATGAGTGACATGGAGAAAGACAGAGGTGAAGGGAGGATGATGGGTAGAATGAAGGACAAAAGAGATAAGGGAAACAAACTCACATTTTGCACACAACTCACAATATTATTCATATATTAATAATCATAATTAATTAATTAATCGTTTATTTTAATACTGCATATATGTTCATATACATCTTTTCATAAATTTCCCCTTGTCTCAATGTTATTTTTCACATCCTGTATACATGCTATAATTCATATATTGTTGCACTTTACATTTAGATATTTTACATTATACGTTCTAGTGCTTTGTGCTTTAACTGTCAATTACGTTATGTTTAAAAAACCCATTTGCTCTATTAATATTTATATCACAAAAAAAAAAAATTCTGTATCCTATTATTTGCTGCTGCAATGACCCAATTTCCAATGGGGAATCTAATGTATCTAATGTAATCTTATCTAAGAAAGATACTAACAGACACTTAGCCAGACAAGATATGAAAGGGCGAGAAAGACAGTACAGACACAAAGTTAAAGAGAGACAGACAGATGTCCATATGAATACCTAGTTATGTACCTGGTTATGAAATAGGTGCCAGAGTCTGTGTACGAGGTTGGAGAGCAGCTGTGTGTTACCAAGCAGAACACTAACAAGCCTGGAAGCCCACGGGATTTGTCTGGGGGTAGACAGAGGACATGATGAACCACAATCCATGAAGAAAGATGCAATCTCAAACTATATAACAGACGTATAGCGGTCAAACAAGACATAAAAGGTCAAATGACTGAGTTTTAAAGTGGCACTATGACATTTGGCAGGGTTACTGCACATTATCAATTTTTACAAATAAAATCTTTCCAGAACTGGATTTGAGGATTTTCGTGGATGTTCAATATGATCGATAGTCGATAGTGGCTGGGCAACATGGCTGTCAATTAGATATCAATCTATATCTGAAGATTACTCTTCACAACAGTGTGCAATTTTTTTGTGCAATTTCCAAACATTACAAGATCTGGCAATAATCAAATTCCTTTTCCATACTTTTCCAGAACTGTATGGGAACCCTGATTTAAACGACTGTGGGCTCCTGGAAGCTGGCGAAGTTATACAGGATGACAGGAAGCCAGGCTTCAGTGAGTTATCCTATTGGCCCTAGCATCCTATTGGCCCTACCACACTGAAGACATTTCCCTGCAATGAGTCTTGTTTCCATCCTCCAAGAAAACTGATGCCCATCAGATATCCTGTACCACTTGGGATATTTTGTGCATGATGACCTATTGATGTACTTATGCTTCAAGTGATATATTCTGTGATGTTTTGTCGAGTGATGTAACATAGGCTTAATCTATTCTGTAATGATATGCTTCATGCAGGTGACGGCCTTGGGGGATTGTTCTTTTGTTTTGCAACAGGCTGAGCAAACAGTTTTAGTAATCGATCAACCAACCAACCAGTAAGTAAATAGGAATCACTCTATTGGCACAACAAAAATAACTTTACAAGAATTTGTAAACTCGTACTTATTAGGTGGGTTTGCTCGGGAAGCGTCTAACATACACTGGCAGAAGTTTCTCAGGATCATATTGACCACCTGAGGATACAAGAGAGAGAAGGTAACAAGACAAAAAAACAGGACAGCAACGTATACAAAGAAGACAATGAAATTAATCAGAAACAGAAAGATCCAGGACCAGATGACAGTTCATGCAGGGAGTGCATACATTGACATGGAGCTCAGGGGACAGGGGCGTGTCTATGTGAAGCTTGACGACTGTCTGACCAATCAGCTCATCAGGACGGTCCGGGAAGATGACACTCAGGGTGTGCGAGATCCTGGACAGCTGAGCCGACACCTCTGAGGATACATGGCCAACATGACAGGTTTGTAAATGAAGGCATTCAAAGAGATTGGGCTCAGTCAGGGATAATCTTGCTATGGCTGGGAACACGCTACCTGACTGAACAGACTGTGAAAGGATTGGATAACACACACTTAAGCTTAAGCTAGGTATACATTACACAACTTCTAGTTGGAGAGTATGTCAAATTTAACGACTGCAGTGTCTGAATCTCGCTGCACTTTCTGTCCTAGAGTGTCAGATTTGATGACTAGGCATCACAGAGGATGACTATCTACATGATTCCCTCACAACATTTTCCCACTATTCAATATCTGGTATTGCACTGTGAGAGTACCTCGACCTCGCGGTACTCTCACAGCCAATCACCCTGAGGCACACCGGAATTACCCGGGATGTCCACCAGATGCGGCTGCTTCTGCGGTTGCAATGTCCACTGAAAGCGTTTCAGAAGCGGAGCGTCTTCCAGCAGCCTGAGCTTTAGCAGACGGACTGTGTTGTTTTGTTCAGTTTTCCTCCCAAAATAAATCTCTCTCTCTCTCTCTCCAAAACCCACTAAAAATAGACTGTTAACACCCACTGGTTTGTTTTTGTTGTGAAAGTGATATAAACAGAAATACAAAGAAATAAAAATACTATATTTTCATTCCATGTAGGCTAGTAGTGTTGTAAAGTGACTGCCTATATATACACAACATATATACTACACAGCTTAATACCATGATAATCAGATACCACATAATACCAGATTAAGTACAACGGTGATTAATAAACTAAATGTATGTTTAAATATCAGTTTTATGTTAATTGTTAATGTTAAATGTTAACATTGGATAGAACGGACGCGATCAGCTCCGGCAGCCGCGGTGCAGCCGGAACGCGACATAGCCGCGTCCGGAGGACATTGGGAGAGGAGCACCGCGTGAAAGTACAAACAAGCAAAATGGAGAGCAAGACATTTTTTGTCGCCGCCACTGCAGAGTGCGCCCTAATTTGCACAGATAAAAGAAAGAAGAATAGATGAAAAACGTGGAACAGACCACATTTGTTTGGTCGCAGAAATTATGGGCTGACTCCTCTTCAGCGGGAATTAGAGGTGCGAGAGGAATACTACAGTTTGTAGTAAAGAGCTATAGGCTTCCTGCTTGTATATTGTACTTCCGCTTGAGACCCTACTGAAAATCCAAGGGAATGTCTTCTAGTGTGTTCTTAGCATAATCCTAAGAGTTTTAGGAAAATCATAGCGCACACCCATGACCAGCAGTCGACTAGTGTGACACCCCCAGCGACTCAGTTTTATCGCTCTTAACAGCTCCTGTGACTCCTATGATCAAATCAAACTGGTTTGATTTTGTCACCAGTCATAGGGGCGGGCTCTCGTGACCACAACAGTCAACAGCCAATGAGATCACAATCTAATGCCACACAACTCTCGTGTTACTACAACACAGAACAAACATGGAGGTGGAGGATTTTTCTTCCTTATTTGTCCTTTTTGTGTGAATTATGGCTATAATCAGTCTAAAATTTGTGGTGTAGCGTGTTCCCAGTAAAAAAGACAAATTGTGTGTGTCTCTGTTCATGTATCTCCCTTCCATCTGCCTACCTCCATCATTGCCCTCAACGACCAGTTCTCTGAACTCCTGCAGCTGAACTTTTAGGACCTCCAGAGGATCATGATTTTCCACACACACTGCATTCCCTGGAAACACAACATGTCAAAATGCAGCTCAACCATATACATACAGACACATATACATACATAAATAACCTGTGGTCCTGTGTCACTCAGTGAGTAGGATGCGGCACTAACACCAACATGGGTTCGATTCCCACTGGAGCTACATAATGAAAGTGTATGCCCGCCATGCTACTGTAGGGTCCTTTAGATAAAAGCGTCCACTAAAAGGAATATATTATCATCACTGTATTATATAACCTGCTAATCTACTGTATGAGGCAAATATAAAACAGATCTCCTCAGCCATAACTACATCACAGATTCTAAAATATAGTGAATTGTTTGTTTGTGGTTCTAAATAGTATTTTTCAAAGACGTGAATGATATTTAACTGGGTAAATGTAATACAGTATACGTGAGAAGTAAAAAGGATACTCACTATCCTGCTGTCGCTGTCTCTGGCAGGACTCGACATAAGATGAATACTGGGCAGCAGGGATCTTATCCGCTCTGAACAACAGAGAAACAGTTGTCATAATAGTCAAAATATACATTTAAATGATTATAGATATGTTTTGAGATGTGACTTAAAAGATGACACTGAATTAGCTGAGTTATGTTATGCATAGCTTACAACCTTCTGATAATAACTCACTTTTTCAGAGCTTCTATGAAACTCATCCGGGCATCAGCCTTCACAGGAAGCTGTAATGGACAGACACAGAGTTCAAAGTGCAAATCCAGCATGTAGCACACAGTAAGAGGTGAACATTTAAATATTCGTGACAAGATAACTAAGGAGGAAAAACATAAACAGTGTTTCTAGTTAATGTATGATTTAATTACTTTGATGCTATCCTGTTTTTATGTCCCTCTACCATGTAGATTGTAGTTTCAAGAAAACTGATTTTCTTGAAACTACCATAACTCCTTGATGCTTTAAGATACGGAGTTCATATTAATACCACCCATGTGTTATTTGAAGTATGTTGACATAGAAATATTGCAAATCCATGTATTAATTAATTTGCTTAATTAATTACCTCATTAGTATAATTGATTATGTTTAATATAACATGGTGATTATGGCGGGACATTAGGCAGCTCAAGTGCCTCTTATTTGTTCATGAATGTGTACTTGGATCCAAATTGAGATACGGCGAAATAAAAAACAAGGCAGTTCAGGCACAGAAGGGTAACGGTAAGGACTGAGATAAGGTTTCTTACCACTCTTGGCGTCAGTAGAGCAGGGAGGAATCGTGTCAGGAAATATGGCCTCCGGAAAATACTGTCAGAGGATAGGGGTATCAAAGCCAAATTTAAGACTTTTTAAGACCTTTTTAAAGCAACTTAGAATTAACTTTAAGACCAATTTCATAACCAAAATAAAGAAACAAAAATCTGTCACAACCAGCCTATTTCCGATTGAACATAGCTAATGAAAGTTGTGAAACTATAAATGGGCAGTATAACAAAAAGAATAGGAAATTAAATGTTAAAGGACATGAAGTCCAACTGTGTTTAGTAAAGCAGATGTGATTAAACCAAAACATCTTTGGCATATTGGATTAACCCTGTCCTGTATTATTCTAAGAGTGGACATGCATGTGGATCAAACTTACTGTGATCAGGAAGTGCAGTAATGTAACACACAATAACAAACTAAAACCAACACTACTGGTGGTCCCAGTCACATCTTAGGGTGAAACTGTACAATTCCTGACATTTAATTTATTTCATTTTCCTGACTTTCCAACTCTGCCTCAACTAAATATCATGAATGTCAATCTGTCTATCTAATTTCATACTTGCATCAAAATGAAACTTTATAAAAAAGAAACTGTATTTTCAAAAACTGTTTCAGACTTATTAAGGACCCACAGATACTCTAATGTACTTTATGAATGCAGCCCACTGACAAAGAGGCCAGTGATGCAATATTACACCGTGCTGCTGGCGAGTTGAATTTGGGTTGCTTCCATTGAGTCTAATTGAATACCTGGCTTCCATGACTGTGGCAGAGATTCTTCCTGTGCTCTCAAACAGAGACACTGCCTTCTCTATGTCCTGGAGAGACTGGCACTGAAGACACAGACACAGACAAATTTATACTACTATACTTCCACTGACTTACCTCCATTCACTAACCCCTAGCCCAGACTTCAAAATAGCCCATTTTCAAAGATGGAGGGACAAAATATCAACACTTTGTAGGACTTTCCTCATCTTTCTATCCTTATGAAGACATAAGGCATAATAAAGACATCTGGTCCACACACACACACACACACTCACAAACTGATGATAACACAATCCACTTCCGCGCTACAAGTCTCTTCACCCATGCTGAACTAGTACAGATTCTGAACAGTCCCACCACACACTGGTGGCGGTGACGCTGATAGTAGAATTAGATCTGTTTCACGAGGAACTGTCTGTGTGGGGTTTTCATATATGAAACTCCTGGCATTAAATGCTTGAATTCTGGTTGTCATTTCTTTACTAAGAAATATACATACAGTGACTTTTCACAACATAACGTCTAGTTCTTTGTGAATACGCAAAGGGGGGAACTGTTTGAAAATTTGCAGCTAAAGTATTAGGATTCATAGTTAAAGTTAAATTTTCACATATAACTTATGCTTCCTTTTATTAATTAGATACTAATCAATAAATAATAAATGTGCTGTAAACTGTGATGTAATCTGATAGTGACCACTGCCGGGTTGCATGAAGCATTTTAATTTAAGATTTTATTAGAAAAAAACAAGTTGTACAAATTTACCTCAAGTCCTGTACTTAGCATATGTTCTTAAAGGGGCAATAAGTTAAGATCTTTACTGCCCCATAGCACAAAATGAGCATAATATATCTGTGGGGTTTTGATAGGGTTGTTGATCAATACCAATGACTCAACAATTAATTGGTCAGGTGCTGAGATTTCTGGGTTTCAAAACTCACTTTCTGGCCCGTACTCTGTGGTGGAACAAAAACTCCCCATGGAATCAGTCTGAGATGTTTGTTGCAATTCTCTTGCCAATTTCCTCAACTTAAGAAAAATTAAACCTTAAGTGAAATCCTTATCAGAAAAACTTGGGATGTTTTGTGCAACCAACCAGAGATATAGAGGCGTTATGTCTCATCCTGACTGACCTACATTTGGCACAGCTGAGTATGTGGGTTGCGCCCATGAAAAATTTGCCAAATCTTCTCTGCCAATGCCAAACAGCTTATTCTGCTGTTGCTATTGACTCTTGTTTTGAGCTTCCGGTACCCCCAGGTGCTGACAATCAGGTGCCAGCATGGGCCCTGCTACAGTGGTCAATTGGTGTCTGTTCCAAGAATCGGCATGCCACGTGCGATAGGGCAACTTCAAGCTGGTGTTCCGCAAAAGCAAGTTGCGGCATTATTTTGAGTGAGCCCTAGTACCATCTCCAAACTGAAGGCCAAGTTCCATGAAACGGGGGATGTCAGAGATAGACCGCGAAGGCGTCCCAAGAAGACGACACCCCAAGAAGACCGGTTCCTCACCCTTTCAGCACTTAGGAACCGTAGGCTGTCTTCTACAGATTTGCAGTCAAGGTTTGCAGGACGATATGGCACACGGCTCTCGGCCCAGACAATCCGGAACAGACTGCACGCAGCCAATCTCCGGGCTCATAGGGCTGCCAGGAGGCCTGCCATGACTGCCCTTCACCGTCAGGCCCTTTGCGCTGGTGTCAGCAACACCTGCACTGGAACCTGAACATGTGGAGGAACGTTATGTTCAGCGATGAGTC
>OMLI01091868.1:0-13437 GCA_900302605.1 Rondeletia loricata
CCACCCCCCTGCATATCTGTGAAATCCATAGTTCAGTGCCTAATAAAAGTCTCTTTTCAAGATAAAACTGCACATTTTAGAGTGGCCTTTTATTGTGACCAGCCTAAGGCACACCTGTGCAATAATCATGCTGTCTAATCAGCATCTTGATATGCCATACCTGTCAGGTGGATGGATTATCGTGACCAGCCTAAGGCACACCTGTGCAATAATCATGCTCAGCAAAGGAGAAGTGCTCATTAACACAGATTTAAACAAATTTGTGAACAAAAGTTGAGAGAAATAGGCCTTTTGTGTAAAAAGTCTTACATTTTTTATTTCAGCTCATGAAAAATTGGAGCAAAAACAAAGGTTTTGCATTTATATTTTTGTTCAGTGTATGTACCTAACCATCCTGAGTCCGTACACAGGCAATGTAAAACTGAGACGTGTCTGAGACTTTCCAAATTGACTTTGAGAGGAAAATTTAGATTTTTTAAAATGTCATTTCTTCACATATATCTGTTTTACATACCCAAGGAGGAGGACATCATATCAGAACCCGTTTTTGACCAGCCATTTTCTGCCCTGTATGCAGTTAACGCTTGGCAGTTCCATTTTTTTTGTTTAACAGCCCTTGGCATGTTATCAAGATTCAAAGGGTGAAAGATGACTCATCACACCATATTACTTTTATCCATTGCTCAGGGCTCCAGGTCTTGTGCTCCTTACACCAGGTTATGCATCTTTGTGTGTTGACCTTGGATTCAAGTGGTTTCTGAATGACAGCCCAGCCAGAAATACCAGCTTTGTGAAGCTCACAATGTAGGCCTACAGTTTTTGTTGAAACTGTGTCACAGAGGTGTTGATTCAATTCTGTGGCAATTTTTGAGGCTGTAAAATTGTGGTGTTTAGCAACTCTTCTGTTAAGTGTCTGCCTTCTCCCTGTCGGTGAGCTTTGACTTGTGACACTGCTCCTTTTTGCCGATGCAGTTTGTCCCTGTTTGGCATATGCAGTCATGATTTTCCAGACGTTTAAGCTTTCTTTTGTATACATTTTAAAGTATTTTTAAAATCAGTCATTTTACTTTACTTAAGAATGGTTTGACTTAAGAATAATGCTTTTCCACATTTTTTATTGTGTCTGTTACAAAGTACAAATTTTGTAGGCACTCCATAAGCATTGCATCAGAAACTGGCCAATTTACCTGTGATGAGCGAGGGAAACAAGGTAAGGGAAAGTGAGCGAATGTCACCAGATCCAAATCACATTCCCTGCCTTCACCAATGGCCTTGATCCTTTTAGATTTATAGCTTTACTCTTTCAGTATGCTGGTGAAGAAAAGACCAATGTCTGTACAGGAACCACCACTTCTGTTTTACTTTTATGCTAGTACATTTTCAGCAAAGTAACAGCATAAAGTAACATCAAAAGCAGCTGCAGTCCAGCCCTGTCTCGCCTGGGAACTAGAAAGTGAGAATGCTGCACACCCCACAACTTCCCTATTCAAAATCAAAGTGGGTTAGACCTGTAATGGAAACAGCACATTTCTTCACAGCAACCTTTTGCCCTCGTCTTTAAATCAGAATATTGATTCTTAATCTTAACACTTGCTGAGTGATGATGTCCAGGTTCATCATGTCATAGTTGTACTGCTGCCTTCAAGTGCTGCTGGAAATATCGTACTAACGAGTTAAGCGCACATAAATTCCCCAACAAAGTCGCAGATACAACGTGGAAAGTGAGAATTTTCTATGATACCCAAGGTACCGAGATGTGAGGTTTAGGGGGCGGAGAGCATGGAAGCCGTGACAACAAATGCTGGTAAAAGTAGCGTAAATTGTATTAGCATATATTATTGTTAGACATTCTATATAATAAACAGTATTGTTGTGGAATATTGTTAGTATTGTTATATTGTTCAACTTTAAGATGTCACGCATTATACAACAACTTTTACTAATACATTAATTAAGACATCAATTACATGCCTGATGCATATTTTCTCCTCTTCATTCCTAAAATAAAACAACCAAAAGCAGTTGAATGGGCGACAAGTTGCAACAATTTACCATTCCAGAAGATTACGAGGAGCACTTGAAGGCAGCACATCATTTAGTTTCAGAAGGTAATGTTTACTATGAACTGTAGCTAGGTTTAAAACAACGAATTCACACATCATCCCATAAACATCTGTAAAAACATATTACCTAAAGACAAATAATGCAAATCACACCGGTTACTATCAAGGTTAGTTAGTTGTTGGATCAGGGTATTTCATGGAACGGGCCCTCGAAATCACATCCCTACAACTCTTACTTTACAGATATAGCATAACCAGAGAAAAACACCTCTTAAGAATGAAGACATGTTGCTTCTTCTCCTTTGCCACCGGTACATTGGCTGAAAGAATTGACTGTATAGTCCAGCAAATAGACCGAGCCCTGGCCAATACTATCACGCTGAATTAGCCAGCTTGGCAAAACGTACCGGTCCTCGCTGACCGTGATCACTCCGTCCTCTTTCGGTATCAAAACGGCTGCATTGACGGCGTCTGAATGTCCCTCGACCTTGTTCAGAAGAACCGGTCTAGAGGTTTGGGGCCTCGAGTGAATCTCCGCCGCCATGGTTTCAACTAGCAAGCAATGTTTTCTTTCAGCTGTTTTTCCTCCTCGCTCGCCAGTGAAGAAGGATCAGCTGACAACTAGGAGCGTCTGTCAGGATTACCGTAATGACTAGTCTCGCGATACCAGACAATCGGAGATCTCCGCCTACCAATCTAGTTGAGCGAAGCGTTTTTAGACACTGACTTGAGAGTCTACCGTAATGACGGGAGGAAAGCGCCGAACAAATGTAACCGTCAGAACGACTTCTAGTTTAAAACAACAACTTCCAAGTTTCGAACTCGTTTGAAGTCAAGACGCCAGGACTTACGTTTTCTGTAGCCTTTGCTTGGTCCTTATCAGTTTTTTCACACTTGACACACATGCACTTAAAGCTGCAGAAGAAGGTAACTTTTACAGATTAACAGTATTTAGAAGTAATAAATATAAATCGCCACAGAGACGAGCAGGATAATGTCAGAATTTCAGAAACGGCGGTAGCCCCATTCTGCTATTCTCATTGAAAAGTGAAATGTGTGGAAACCCATCCGACCAATGAGGACAAGTCTGAGGCAGAAGGCGTGACTCCGTCCTGTCAGTCACTCCTCCTGTCACTCACTTAGGAGGAGCGGGAGGCATGTCATTCCTTGCGTTAGTTCGAATTTCTGGAGATTTGATCTTTCTTCCCGAATTTACCTACAGCAGCTTTAATGATTAATACATTTGAGTTCATGTTTTACAGGCTGTATGTAAATTACAGTAAAGAAAACAGGGCGATATCAACCACAGATTGAAAATACAGCAAGTAGATGTGTCCTGCCATAGAATTTTAAGAATTTGATTTTTGATTTGATTTGATTTATTTGACATTCAGATAAAAAGAAACACATGACATGATGACAAAATGACTGATAAAAATCATTCATTTTAGTTGAAATCAATATACCATTCCCAACACTCATCAAGCCAGAGAAATCAGGGTCCATCGCCAAACCCAAGTTCCCAAGTCGTATTTACCACCTGAAAGTTGACATGAACTGCATTTTCAACGAGGAAGTTAATATCTCACATCTTTCCCATAGAACTTGAATGGAGCATAAAAGTTTCTGTCAGGATTACCGTACTGACATGAATAAAGCACCAAACCAAATTAGATAAATTTGTTACATATAGAATCTGTTCTACATGCAACTGTAAATCACGGCCTCCTTATAAAACGGCGGTATTTTTATGCACAGAATATAGTTCTTCAACAGTAGCAGAATGAAGCGACACAAATTCTGTAAGAAATGGTGATTTTTGGTTAGCACATTAATATTTGAATGAACTGTTATGCGGTCACAGGAGTGAGTTTATTGGGTATTTTACAATGATTTCCAATGTGACTGTGCCAATCAGAACTGAGGACCAGAATTATCTGTTTTATGATTGAAAATATAACACACTACAACAAAATATAACTATACAATTTCCCCAAACATCTCCACAGAAGTACTATTACTCAAAATAATGAAGATAAACTCATTGATGTTATAAATATGTGTATTTACTTTATTGAATATTAAGCAAGTTTGATAACAGAAGACTCTTCCTCAGTGAGGGAAAACATTCATTTCAAAGTAGCTAAATGCATGATGTTCAACATGGGAACGTACACCGACATAACTTAGATAGATGGAGTGCAACTCAAATGACTTGAGATCAGAGTACTTCCAAACTGAAACAGTGAAATGATAAATAAACTGATATCCTACTTCAGAGTTCAGACAATACACATATTTGACATTCATGGTCTTTTAAAAAAGGTAACAAATTCAAAAAGTATAAAAAAAATTAAAATAGTTGGAAATGTAGTCATTGCAAAACATTTCATAAAGCCTGTTATGCATTACAGAGAAAATGGGTAACATAAAAAGCATTACTTAAAACAAATCATATTATCATATGTCCACATTGTACATAAGTCTACAGCAAACAAAGTGTGTGTGTGTGTGTGTGTGTGTGTGTGTGCGCACGCGCCCATGTGTGTGTATAAGCATTTTCTGTGCAGGCCTATGACGCTACCAGGGGCCCGGCCAGTGATGGTTGTCCCTGTAGCTTGCTAAACTCAAGGCTGGTTGATCTGGCCCATAAAGAGAATAGTACCTGAGGACAGAGAGAACAATCTTCTCAGTCAAACTCAACTTCCTTCAGGCAAAGACTTTAATCCCAAGGTGAGGTGTAAATAAACTGAAACTATGTCAATAAGAATGTGAATAAGACAAACATTATGCTTGTCACAACCACAATGTTCTACCAATAGACATGGGGCTTCACAGAGCACGTTGAGTTGTTTGCATTGTGAGCACTGAGGACAAATTAGCCCAACAGCTTTAAGGATTAAAGGTAACCTAGGTCAGATTTTCACTTTAATCTAGCCTACAATTTTCTCAGTAGGTCAAAAGATATGGTGGACTTCTAATCCATTCATCCTCCATTTGGTTTGTTGTTGTACCCTGTATTCGGCTCAATGTATTTTTTCTGGGTCGTAAAAAAGCTCCTCCCCTATAGCTGGAGCCCCTCCCACCCCGTAAACATTCAGGCTCAACCAGCTCCCCCAAGGAGGGGAGTACATAGTATACCTTTAAAAGGTGAGTGAACCCAGAGGCAGATAGGAGACGTACCTGTTGGGTTATGTCGGATGAGGAAGAGGAAAGGTCTGTCCACAATGACCCAGGGTGGAGAAGACCTAGCCAGCAAAATGGCACCTAGACACAAAGGCAAACGCATCGTTAAATCATATCTGAAAACTATATAATAGCATAAATAACGGTTATATAAAATATCACTACAACATAAACCTAGATATTCCTCAACTAAAGCACACTGCTTCATATTCGGCTACTAAATACAGTCCAAGAAAAGGCTCACTGAACAAACACTCACTAGTGGCGGCTGCTGCTTTTGTCCCATCCTCGTTCACCTCAATTTTAGCTTTCTGGAGTGCCTTGGATACATGCACAGGCTCAGCACCTGATAAAATACAATATAATAACTGTTAATTCTAGGGATAGAGAAATATATTGGTTTGCTGATATATCGTGCCGACATTGGCCTTATATTAAAAAGTCAGTGTTGTCCACCTCTAACATGATGGACATGATGCAGTCAGTCTGATTACATATTTAGTGTATAATTGATCAATACTACACAGGTTGTTTATGGCAACCCCTTCACCTGAATTGCAATGCGATGAATGCAATATTTTGATCAGATTGCACACAAGTATGCACAAATGTTATTATAATTATCCTGGGTTTCAATAGAGAGTTTTAGTCTCCCATGGTCTAAATGCTGTTTCAGAGGCAGACGATAAAATTCAGAGGGAAACGGTGAAAAAAAATGTTTGGCATGAAACATTTCACATTTAAGGATACTGAATATCAACACAAAATACTGGCTATCGGCGGGCTCAATCCCGATATGGGCTTCAAAAACCCATATCGGTTGAAACCTAGTTGATTCATGATTACTCCTATAAACTCAAAATCAAAAGCACATTACACCACATGGTGGTGCTAGAGCAATTCAGTCAGAGCTGCTTTCATTCCATCACTCAAGGAAAAGAACAGCAGCTTTTCACACCGGACAGCTAGACACGATTCATAGTTATTACTGGCTCTTGTAGCAGTAAACAGCCAGCAATCCTTTCATATTTTCAAGTCGTGGTCATATCCAAATGAGGCTGGTGTAGCTACTTGGAGGTCCTGTGTCAGGTTTGAGTTTGGACTGTGCTTTCACTCACTCAGGCGTCTGAAGTCAGCTTTGTCCTCACTGAACAGGTCTGTAATCCCGAGTGCTGAGAGGGGGGCTTCCAAATCTACCTCTGTCTCAGCTGTAAACCTACAGACACACAGACACACACACACACACACACACACACACAAACACTAATGTTTGTCAAAAATGTTGGTTTGGTGGGAATTTGTCAGCATTTGTGTGGCTTAATGATCATAATTGTGTGTATAAGCACTCCTTACGAGGAAACAACAGACAATCTAAACTCTGAAAATACTTTTACTCAACCCCTACAGCTAAATCAAAACTTAGATAAACTTAAGACCGAGTCTTATTACATCATTAATCACACTTGTTGACGTAAAAAGATGTCATTATCAAATCATGTTAGTACCTGATCACAGGAACCATTTCCTGTTTATACCATACAGTGTATACAACAAGACCGTGTGCAAAGCCACGGAACAGCCGGGCACCTATGAAGCTGTGTTTGGTTTACGGGCCTAAAAATTCAAACCCGAACCGAACTGAGTGAGTTGAAGCCCGAGCCCGGCTCGCCCGAGATCATCACATACAATACTGAGCCCGAGACCGACCAGAGCCGGAAAGAAGAATAAAAAAAACACGAGTCGGTTATTGCCAGAAAAGGCTGCGCAATTTACGTAGGCGGCGGCTCAAATCTCACACACACACACAGAGAGAGAGAGAGAGAGAGAGACAGACACACACACACACACACACACACACACACCTCCTATGAGACAACACCTAGTGCCATCCACAAGTGACAGAGGTAATCCACACTGTGCTCCAGCATTTTGAAGCAGAAATCACCCTACACCCTAAAATCCCATTATGATGCACTGAGGGGACCTGGTATAAGACTTCCTAGCGAGAAAAATTTATAATTAATAATATGTTATTAAATGTTTTTGTCAATGAGACAATTTAGCCTAAAAGAGTAAAGGGTGTGCACACTTTTACAAACAAAAATCTTTACATTTCAAAGAGATTGCGTACATTTTGGACCAGAAATCAAAAATTGTAGCACAGGAAAATGTGCTAAAAGTCAAGGGAGGGAAAGGTTTCTTATAGCCACTGTAGGTATGCGTGTGTGGCTTCATGTGTGTCTTACTTGGGGATGAGCAGGCGGACTTTCCTCTGATGCATCAGTTTGGTCCAGCTCTGCACCGTGGCTGTGCTGATGTGTGGGATGACATCGGAGAGAGGCGTGTCCTCTTCAGTAGGCAGAGCGATCAGCATGCTGATAGTGTTGCCGTGATATGGCAGCTCGATCACCTTGTATTTCAGTCCCTGGGGGGTGGAGGCCAGGCCTGGCAGAAGAAGAGAGGTTAAGGGTCAAGAGTTTCAAAGGTCAGGGTGAGGGTAAGGATAAAGCTTGATTCACTCATTAACCGGTATCAAACAGACTTGTACACCGTTTTCGGATTACACTGAAATACTTGCAGGACAATTCCAGTGTGATTTGAGTTTTTGCTCATTTCCTGCATTCCCTTACCATTTTACATCGGTGTAGATCGTTTTCCAGTGCTTTTATCACGTTACGAGATATTTGCTCCTTTCGCTCGTCTTAGTGTTTCAAAGTAAGTATTTTGAAATAAACACAGTCTAAATATTATGAGGTACTCCCACTAAAGAAGAGGGGGCCAATTCTTAAGGTGTAATTGGCTAAAATCAAGCTTTATTTTCCATTAAATTTTACAGACTATAGCTGGCGGGAGCATCTTGCTTGGTTTGTCTGTTGGCTTGAATGGGTTTTGATTGACAGGAGGCGGGTCGTAACGGAACTGCACAGAATGTTAGCTACTGGTTGAAAGTTTTATTTTGAG
This sequence comes from Rondeletia loricata, assembly GCA_900302605.1. Lineage (NCBI taxonomy): Eukaryota > Metazoa > Chordata > Actinopteri > Beryciformes > Rondeletiidae > Rondeletia > Rondeletia loricata. The sequence goes on from OMLI01091868.1 coordinate 8,211, forward strand.
AGGAAAAGCAGAAATCAGAGAAGCAGAGAACGGACATTAGACGCCCCCTCCTGCAGTGTTCCCGAATGCGCACATTAATGTAGTGTAGTTTCTGTAGGTGTCGCTCTTTTCTTTTCTGTTCAGCCATGGTGGCTATCACTGCTCATGATAACTACCCAATTCTTCTTCTGTTCTTCTGTTAGCGGTTTCTAAACAAACCACTGTTGTTGCTACTGGCGGAAAACATAACACACATCACTTCCTGTGTGACAGAGGATTTTCCCCAGTTAAGACCTACCAGACACCGGGTGTTTAGAACAGCAAATGTAAAAGCTTTCATGAACTGGCTTTAGGTTGAATCACTGTTGTGTTATAGAAATCAGCAATAGAGTAGCAAAACAGACATTTATATAAAAAATATTGCAGATTTTTACTTTATTTTAAGTATTGACACTAGGCTATATATATGTGGGCCTCTTTATCATGCCTTCCAAGCATACAGATTTTAGAAAGCTTTTCTCTTACTCTGACATACAGTATAATCACTATTGTTACTGTATGTGTCCTTATGGGAGTAAATGCAAGTAGTCCTTTAACAGTTTAAATAATCAAACTTTCCCTTCTAGTCGGGGTTTGAGTTGCAAAATAGTGATGATAAAAGTACAGTACACCTCAGGGACGAGCTGTAGTGGGTTAGACTGCCAAACAAAGCACACAAAGCCACAGCGATACCAGGCTCATACCACAAGTGTCCATGCAAATGTGTCTGCACAGTAAAGTCATGCTTTTAAAATAGCCATAAAACCTTGAATCAAAGCACATTACCATATGAAACCATAAGACCAACAATGTGGATCCCATTATATTCATAAAACAAACATATTAACCCACAGCTAAGTGATTTAACGTTGTTTTGAATATTAGAAACTTGTTGAATGATATTTTTCTGCAGTGTTCTCTGTAAGTTTAGGACAAAAGTATGATAATAAATTACATAAAAATTTGGGGACATTAATCCAAGCAACAAGTCACAGACTATATCCAAACTGAAGTCAATGATACACTGCAGACTAAAACAGAGAGAAACAAACCACTAATGCCTATCCCTTATGGCAGCCAAACATGTCCTTAGCTTAACTCTAGCACTGTATGAGAATCTATTCACACTTCACAGCACTCATCTAATCTAAATATAGAAGACTGACTGGTATATAATTTCATTTCACACAGGACCAAATAATATCCAAGTGACGTGGTATGGTTACGCCACCATTACTTTACAGCTCACAATCGTAAACTGGCACTAATTGGTACAGCATAATAAAAATAGACTAAATTAAAACGAATGAATCTGGCAGACCTGGGTAAAGTATTAGCTGCTAATAACTCTTGCCATTTGTTTTAACCTGCATAGGGTTCACCATATCATGACAGTTCAGATAGTATCGGGTAATTAGTCAGTCACAGAAAATATATCAAATTGACCTTGAGGTAGTTTTCTGCTGTTGTCTAAAAAACATTCATTGTATTGGATTATATGGCAAACCTCACCCATCTGGCACCTATGTAGGCTTAAACACATCCTAAATATGACTATACATAGCTCTGAAATCTACCAACCAAACCAGGGTCCCTAAAAATATATGACTGACTCCTGATGAGTCAGTCATCAGCGCAGAGGAGAAAGTTAAAGGGGCCCTATTGTAGGAATTAAAATGTTCTCTACTTACATACATAGATGACCAAAGGAGTTTAACATAAACATCCTATAATAAAAGAGAGAAGTGTCTGTGAGCAGGAAGTATGTGAGCAAAATTTTGTTCGCCCATAGCTTGGCCATCTCACGTGAAATCGCGCTGAAACTTTCAGGACATGTAAAGAGCTCCCCGCCGGGTGACCTAACAGAGCCAGAATTTTCATTTTTGTCTTTGGGGCCGTGCGGGACTGTTATCAATTTCACTATGCCCTTATTTGGGCATAGTGACATCACTATGCGCTATGCGCGCACACACACACAACACACAGACATTTTGGCCATTTCACGGCCGATCGCGGAGCCGCATTTTTACAGTCCATGTAGACTAGAAGAGGATTCAGGAAATAACAGGAGGCTGCCTGTCCTCCAGTTTAAAACATAACATTACACTTACTAAGTGGAGCATGTGAGCGGAGTCGAGCGGTGTGGTGTGTGTGTGGTCATGTGATCAAAGAGAAACTTAAGCTTGGCAGAGATGTGATTAGGGGTTGAGTCAGTATGGTCCTCATTCTAAAGTACGGACATTGCACGAAAGAGGGATTTAATGGACTGAACATGAAACAAGCTATTAAACACATTCGGAGAGGATTTTCATTGCTATGTTTATCCTGAGCCATGGTATATTTGAAAACAAAATCATGAACAATAATATGGGACCTTTAACTTGTTCCACTTAGAAGTAATCTTCAAATACATAGTATCATACATCAGAGTGAACATGAGCGGAAATCCCTCAGATCACCACTCACCGATGTTGTAGACAGATAGCTGGGACATCATCGGGACTTTGTATACATTCCCATTGCCCCCATTGAAGGACCTCATCTTGGTGTTCTCGGGCTGGAAGCGGGACTTCCACAGGCCTTTGAAGTAGATCGAGTTGACAGCTACCAGACGGGTCAGTGCCGAGTCCAGCATGTCTGCTTTGATCAGGCTGGGGATGTGACCTGGATAAATATGCAACAGAGGGACACTACTCAATCAGCAAGGTCTGATAAAACCACATCTCTTTCATATTCACTTGAGAAAAGATAAAGAAGCAATAATGCAGCATCATATCCAGCAGGTGAACGCCCATCTTTGAATCAGACAAATAACCATATTGCCTACTCAGTCTCAACTTTCCACTGGAGTCAGCTCAAAATTGGAGTTCAGTGGTAGGTTGAATTTGTGTTGTTGGCTATGCCTGTAAACTGTAAGATTTAATCTTCATTTCATGCAGGGTCTAGGTCGAAAAAGTTAAGGCAGTCTAAATTATCATTATTAATAATCATTATTATTATTATCATTTCAGTTCAATACAATGTACATCTTAAAGTACAACAGTAACAATCACAGGAAATAAAAAGCAAATAAAATGAAAAATAAAATGCAACTATACCATTAACTAAGTTTCACAATTGTTTCCATATACATGCTCAGGTCTGTTACTCTAAATACATTGTATGAGGGGCGTTTTTTTAACCATTTCATCTTGTGTAAAAACCAACTACTGTACTCTCCTACCTTTGGTCTTATTGTTGACCCAGTTGTTTATTTCATCTGCTGCCCACTGGGGGTCGCTGAAGTCCAGGCTCCTGCTCTCACACTTGAAGTTGGCTTTGTTGCTGGATACGAAGGCCTCCTCCATGGGGAAACCCTCCTGGGTGAACATGGCATTGGCAATGGTCACAATGTCCTGGTTGGACTTGGCTGTCAAGGTCTTGTGCAGCTTCTTCAACATCTTGTAAGGGCCTGCTCAGACCAAGTAAAGTTTGAATCATTTCTTACTAGGGGAGACTGCGTACAGCTCTGAAGGCACGATGAGGAGCTCATATCAAAGAAGGTTTGAGTTCAACTCATATGGAGAACTAATTCACCAGACAAAGGTTCATTCTAAGACAAAGCTTAGATCATTGGGGATGTTTGTAAGCATAATTCAAAAAATACACCCCAAGTAGTTTTTGCACTACTACTGCCATTGAAGGTCCTTACCATTTTTCTTATAGTGGAGAGCAGTAACGACCTGCCTCCGGGTTTCTCCATGGGCTCCTGGTAGCAGCATGCCCAGGATGGAAGCCACTCCATGGGGTGAGAGCACCACATTTTCCCGGGGCTTGGAGCGGACTACTTGCTGGAATACCTTCAGGCCCAGATCAGAGCCCCGTTCACCATAGGAGGGACTCGAGGGAGCCTGGGACAGCACACATTTCTGGCCATACAAGGTCACCAGCACATATAGGCACAATAAAGAGAGGTGCCTCATATTGATCTCCATAGCACCTAGTAAGAAACAAAGAGGAGAACATCAGAGGCCTCTTGGATGATCCATTCCAGTCTTCAGTTTCTAGCATCTGTTGATCTGTTCTTGTTCTGTAAACACCTTGGTGGAGAGGGTCCAAGAGAACAAACCTCTACTCCCTCGCTCCAAATCTGTATGATAAGATGTTAGGAGGAGTTCAAGGAAAGGACAGGATGCTCTAGCACATATTATTCATGGCTTAGCATCATTAATAGTCAGTGTTTCAGTATTCAATTCAACTTTTATTCCAGACTCATCTTAATAGAGGTCCATATCAGATAAAAAGAAAAACTGTACAAGACAAAGGACATATACAAAAGAATAAATAGAAAATGACACAGTAAATTACAGGGGCAAAACATTTGTCCATCTAAAAGTTTACGTATTTTCCGCCAATGTCTCCACATATTTGATGAGAAGCGAGTATCACTCTTTACAGGGTTGGTTAAAACCACAATAATGTTATTCTCCGACTTGTCTAGTCGGCACCTACATTTATACATAATGTTTCTTAAAAGTGCTTGACAGATAGGTATACCAATATTAACAAACATCTGACTAGCACTGTGAAATCTTGGTACATGAAGCAATAGCCGCATAGCATCATTATATGCCACTTATCATTATATACTGCCTTTTCTGTAACTACACCATAGCTGAGCAGTATACAGAGGCGTACAAAATGCTCTGAAGAGTGAGGCTTTGACGCCGATATTGCACATGTGGAATGTACGTATCAACATGTTAGCCTGGGCATACAATTTGCAACATTGTCTATAGATATCTCTGTCATCTGTTAAATCATCTAGGGCTGCAACTAACGATTATTTTCATTATCGATTAATCTATCAATTCTTTTTTCGATTAATCGATTAATCATTTAGTCTATAAAATGTCTCAAATAATGACAAATGCCCATCACAAGTTACCAGAGTCTTAAAATAGCTTACTTAGTCTGACCAGCAGCCACGAAAAAAACAAAGTATTCATTTTATAATTATATGAAATGGAGAAAAGCAGCAAATCTTAGCATTTATGAAGCCGTAACCAGCAAATGTTTGTTATTTTTACTTGATAAATGACTAAAACGATTGATTGATTATCAAAATTCTAATCGATTAATTTTCTGTCGATCGACTAATCGACTAATCGTTTCAGCACTAAATTGTTCACTAATGTTTTTCGTAAATTAATTAATTTAAAGGCAGTAA
>OMLI01091871.1:0-12485 GCA_900302605.1 Rondeletia loricata
GCTGTGTTTGGTGGCAGGCTGACTGGGGAGGACGGAGCTGAGCTTTAAAGGTTACTCCAAATGTCAAACGTCATTACCAAAGAGAAAAACTACCTGTGATAACGGAGTGGATTGGATATCAGAAAGCTTTTTGTTGTCGCTGATTGTCCAACTGGGCATGCAGAAAAAAGGTCAACAGACAAACTGCAACTGCAAATCACTGGAAACAATATATATTATGTTGTCGGGTGCAAACCTTGTATCTCCAAAATGTCAGTTTTTCACAAACTACCATTCCTTTTTGAGTTTATCTGGCTTTTTTGAAAAGGTTTCATGAATCCAAAGGGTTGTAGAATTTTTTCAACACAATTCTTCAATTGAAGTTAAAACATGAAAATCATCAATATTGAAGTTACGAGTTTTTCACACGACGATAGGTGGGTGAGTCAGCAGGCATGATGTGGTGGAAAATATTAAAGTGGGGAAACTTTGACCTCCAGTCAGTTCTCTTTTATATATATGAACAAAAATCTATCATATTTTCAGAAAAGCATGAATTTATGCTTTTCCCCTATAAAGACCCAATCCGCACATAACCTTTATCAGCTTAGAATACTACTTAGTATGATTTTATTTTGTATTTTTTATAATTGTTTTAGTTGCCTATGCTTTTATCACGTCACCTACCACTACATGACACAATATTTGTGTAAAAAAAGAATTTAGAATTTTTACATTTGTTTATTTTAAATTATTTACTTAATTTGTGATATTTAATTATATATTATTTAATTATTTGCTTTATTTAATTATTTAGTTAACATTTTGATATTTATTTGAAATTTGTATTTAAAATTTAATTTAACATACACAGAAACAATTCTGTCATTTTCACATGTGAAATGGGAAATTTCACAAGAATTTTTTATGAGGTAATTGTTAATTAAACATTGTAGTTAAGCTGAAGTGAAGGTGTGTTTACCCTCCTGTGAAAGAAACCAAGGTTTCATGCAAGAAAGAGTAGCATGGCTCCTACTTTTATGAGGCGAGGTTGAGGAAACACCCGCAGGTCTGAAGCGCTCTGGAGGAACTCATCTGCGTCAAGCCAGAAAATTACGGAAGTTAGGCGATTTCCCCTTCAAAATAAAAGAGTAAAAGACCAGTTAAGATAATCAACTTTATTGATCTCTGTAAATAAGGTCATTGCAGCAGCAAAAGTAACAGGATGCAGCAGGTTAAAGAAAACTACAATATAAGCACGTAATAGAATATAAAGTAGTAGAAATTATAAGAATAGTACAACATTATAGTTTAAACAAAAAAGTATAGCTCAAACAAAACAAAAAAAGCAATAAAATAGAATATAAACAATTGTGGGGATATGTAAACTTATATCTACATGATGTATAAACGTATATACATCAGTTTCAACGCTTAAGTAGAGGGAGAATGTGCAGAGGAGAAAACATTGCAGCAAATAGACATTCAGTTTACAAAAGAGCCTTCAGCTACAATTCAGCAGCAGCTATGGTTCAAATGGAGAGAGCAGATCATTTCAGTGTCTTCTGACTTGAAACTGGGTAATCATGTTTATTTGCAGTAACATCACGTAGCCTGTATTTGTAATAAATACACCTATGTGTTTTCTTCATATTCCCATACCCTTCTCATTGTTTTAATAATTTTAATAATTATTTCATGCTGCATACAGTATTTTTCAGCTTTCTGGTATATTTTCATGTTGTACATATTCTGCATTCATCCTTTCTTTTTCTTAGCAAGTTGCTGTTATTTTGTACCTTAATTTCCCCATACGTTTCATTCATACATTCTATTTAACATGTTCTAATATTGAAATTGTCAGTTGTGTATAACCCCCATTAACTATATTCTTATTTATATAATTTTTCTTTGCTGTATCTAGTTACTGTCTTTGTGTGTTTTTGTGTATATATGAAATATTGCATAGGCCAATGTTGCTAGGAATACGTGATAAAGGACATGAAATGGACATTTGGGAAAGAAACAGCAACTGTATATTCATCCACTATACATTAATCCTTAAATAATGTTGTTTTTTTCACTTTGGTACTTTGTATAGAGGGCTTTCAGGTGATGTAACACATCCTCTGGCGGCCATATTGGAGGTCTACAACTCTTGGCTGTGAACAGCTGTTTAGAAATGCGGGTAAAGAAGACGAGTCATTTCTGTGCTGTTTTGGACTGCGAGCTGATCATTTAATCACTGATACATCTGTTCGATTTAGTGCTTAGATAATGTCCGCTTGGTAGCTAGCTAACCATAGTATCTGATTAGCTAACGGACACCGTCTGGTGATTTGTGCTCTAACGTGTGTAGCTTTCTAGCCTGGTTGTTATACATTGAAATTATTAGCGAAATGGCCAGTACGCCAATGGACCTCCACGATGGCACCAAACGTGGCTAGGAGATTTATGACGCAACTGCAAAGCCTCTATATCAATAAACATTGCAACACAGGTCCATGAGTAAGGGTTTTATTTTGAAAGTTAGGACCGGAAGCCGTATCGTTTATTCAGTGTAGCTTGACACTGGTACATATAGCGGTGTAACGTTACAGTCCCACATCGAGGGGAATGAGCTCCAGTCTGGTTACTGTCGCCTTGTCTGGGCTGCTGGAATGGGAAATGTCGATTATATGAATTTGTGGGATTTATTATTTTCTGCGGTTCGTTAGGAGACAACAGATATAAAACACGAAGCGCATCTCTTTCAGCGGTAAGTCGCAGTATGTGTTTGTTTACATTACATAGGAAATTAACTCACTTCTGCACTTTTTTACACATTTCATTACAATCGGACGCATACCAACGCACGCAGATAGACTAAACGTTTCATCCTAATTAAACGCAAAATTTTCCCTAAAACTGAATCAACATTCCTGATATTCCCTGTGACAGTCCAGTGTTGATCTGTGAGACAGACTTGGATGAAACAGTGATAGAAAGCAAGAGGGAAAATAACACTTTACATAGAGAGAAAATATAATAAAAGAATGTAATGTAATGATGTAAGAGATTAGACAGGCTGTTTGTTGATACTGCAGCATCCGCACGTGTTATTGACAGATTTGAGCTTTGAAGTATTTTAAGTGTCAAAAATGGAAATGACACCTGAATTATGTTTTGCTGTGGATTTTAATCATAGGCCTATAGTGTGGCTGTGGCTATAGTCATAATATTGATCAGTGGTGATTTTTACCCTATAAACTGACTGGTAGGTTCATCCGAGTTATTTTACATTATGAAAAAGAAATGTAGTAATCCAAAAATCAGGATATACAAACATCACTGCAAAACTGCAAGTTCCTATTAGAATAAAGTACAATAATGTCACTAAAAACTCACTACTGAGTACCACAGACCACTGTAAGTTCCTATAGGAATATTATAGGAATATGACTGTGATTTTTCCTTGGGGATCCGTTGATATAAAGGGTTGGGGTTAGGGTTGAAGCAGGGAAATGGAGGGATCACTGGAGGTCCTGAGACTTATTGGCTCCTCCTGAATGACTTAAAGCATCAACAGGCTCAAAACACATCAACTGAATACAAACCAAAGCACAGCTACAAAGGAAAGGGAGAGAGAGGAAGATCAAATACGCCGCATCAGATATAGGTGAGGCATTTTCATACATCAGATCACACTCAAGTGTTTTACGTGTGTGTAAGTGGAGTTACTTTATAATTTCAGCTTCACTTCCACCTAAACAAGATACACATTGACCCTGTCATGATTTAGGTTTTTTCTGAATAGTGTACATTATTACAACATTACTTGAATTCAGCTGCCAAACTGTTGTCGAGAGCTTCTTAATGCTGTGTGAAGTTTCCCTTGCATTGCTCCAAAAACAACATTGACATTCAAACTTGGAGCAAGTTTTACTGTGAGAAGGCAGCAAGTTCAGAATAGGATCCATTTACCAGGCAGAGAGACCAATATCTCCACCGACAGTAGCCTCAATAGACCAGAATGCAATGCAGCCACAAGACATGTTGGGTTTTGAGTAAGGGGTGACTCTCGCTTTTTCTAGACTGGAAAAACTCTCGCTCCTCTATCGCTATCGCTCTCTCCGCCGATAACCCACAGCTGAATGGAACAAGTTCACACCCGCTCCCTGGGGCTCGTCAAAATGCATTGTGGGAAATGTAGGAAATCACTAACTGAAGTAGAAGTAGATGAGGCAGTAAATTACAGCAGTTCATCACTTCATCACTGGAATGCGTTGAACATCACAAATTGATTATATGTAACAGATTTTTCCTTTAACCGCACTAAAAGAGGCTTCTTTGTCTGCGTTTCCTCTGTGACGAGGTGTGTCTGAATGTGAGGGGCTTTGGTCAGGATGGTGATGTGAACCACAGGTCCATCTGTCCCTTCCCCTCATGTGCAGCACGGAGGCACTTAGTCTATTTGTGGATCACAGCACGGTCGCTGTGGCTTGACAAAAGCAGTCAGGAGCCACGGGGCGCGTGGCCCTGAAACACTGGCAGACAGTCACTTCCTGTCCTGCCAACAGAAGCGTCACGGGGGGAAACTGAAGGAGGAACACTGCTACTTGGACTGAGGTGGAGCTGTGACCAATAGAGACCTAGAACTGGGATTAGTGCAAACAACACATTCAGGCCGATACTGGCCTTTTATTAAATATCATATATATATATCAGTGTCGTCCACAGCTGCTATGATGGAGGTTCCTCCCTCACTTCAGCTACATTACAACAGTCTGTAAAACCTGCAGTTACATTTTATTGTCTTTACACATTTTCTTTATTAATTTAATTTAAGTTTCCCAAACATTGAATAAGGTGCAGTAGAGTTTTAGTGTCACGTGTTTGGCTTTTCAGATCTACCGAGAATAAAAGAAGTCTAGAGGAAACACGGAATACCTGGAATTATTTGTCATGAAAATGGTCAAATTTAAAGACAACGACTATTGCCACAAAATATCGTCTATCAGCGACTTCAGTCTAAAATATCGGTTTTCAATATCGGCCTTCAAAAGCCCATATCGGTCAAACCCTAGTAACGCACTATTGTCACTTTATCCTTGCTGGTTGGTCAAAGCAGATGGAATTGAGACACTTTTTTGGGGAATAGGCCTTGAAACTGCCTTGAATTTGAGCCTTATTGTTTTGGTACTGAATGGCTGTAATGTTTATCTTCATTAAACAGATATATCAGTTATCATTCAACAGTGCATGAAGGATCCCTGGCTGCTAATGAGACATTATGACTGAGTGGTAATCACTCACTCTGGGAAAAAGAAGGATTAAAAAAAAAAACGGTTGTATGCTTGATTCTGTTGATTAAATTACCACCCTTTAACACAGCCTATTCTCATGCGGGGAATTCAACCACCCTGCGGACACATAATGCTAATGCCCTGGTGCTCTTTCAAAGATTTCCAGTTTTAACAAGATTAAATTCAGCCAAACTGAATTAAAAAGCAGATGGTCACCCCAACGCTGCGCAGAGGGACCCCTTCCTTGACCTGTTCTGTCACAGTCTGGGGGCTTTATCAGCTTTTCCTTCTCTTTCTGTCCCTTTCTATCCTAAACTGCGTTTTGAAGTCCTGTATTAGTGAACAGTTTTGACGTCAGATTTGTAAACGATACTCAAATTATGACAGGGACCTTGATTTCTCTTAGTCTTCCAGTGAGATCTAGTAGTACATGAAACGTTACAACTCTGAACTGGAATATGCTTGTGGCATAGTAGCGTTGGTGTAACTCTGCCACGACCAAATGCTTCGCTTATTTAGTGTTACATTTGGCACGAAAGCACTCGTAGACACACTTAGCACGAGAGACCCGATAATTAAGAACAGAACAGAGTCTGAATATGGCCGCTGAGAGAAAACAGCAGACAATATTTCTCTCCCCGTGCTTAAGTTTATTCTCCTAAACCTGAACCAGATGGTGATGGCTGTTATGATGGCGTTTCTTTTACACAGCCAGGCAATTACAGAAAGAGGTCTCCGCTGCCTGTGTGGTCCTGGGTAGAGAAGGGTCGCTCAGTGGCTTTGTGGTTCAATTACTTTGTGAAGAGTTCTATAATCTGCACGAAAGCTTATGATGAGTAACCACCCGTAAACACCCACAGATCTGAACGGGAACTTTAACATATCGCCTGGTATACTAGTTTCACTTCTAATAAATACCAGTAGATGCAGGTCCGATCCACCGAGCTATCAGAGGAGAGCGGACGATCCTCTCCGCCTCTGCATGCTCCTCTTGGGGTTGGAGTGTAATTGGGTCCCCGGAGGATTGCGTGTCTACCTCTGCACTCGCCCTTTTCACTTTCATCTCTTAAGGCTTGGTTAGTCCTTGACTGGCTGACAGATAAGCACTCTCAAATGGCACTGAGAACTGAAGTGTTGGCAGCAATTGGAAAAATATTTCCTTTCATCATACGTCAGAAGTAAATCAGTTCTTGAGGTTTAAAGCAATCAGATAACAGCTTTTGGTTTAGCCAGGGCATTAAAGGGAAAATCCACCCTAAGAAACGTGAACACTGTTAAATAAACCTTTTGGCAATGTACTTTGCATTTCTGGGTCCATTTTGTTGTTTGGTGTATTTTTCTTCTTCTGTGGATAACTGGCCAATCGTAGACGACGTGACGTCACGTCCAGATGTTTCCAGCAGCTACAGTGGAGTTTGATATCAGAAAATGTTCCAGCGATCTAAAACATCAACGGTAAACGTCAGGTTTTGGTGTCAGTCCCTCAGAATCAAAGAGCGAGGGCTTCTTTCGAGAGCCGCCATTTTGCACCGACGTTCAACAATCATACAGGGAGAAATCCATCGTAGAAGAGGAGAGAGACCAGTTTCTCCACCACAGGAGAGGAGATAGACCAGAATGCAATGCAGCCTCAAGACATGTTGCGTTTTGAGAAAGGGGCGCAACTCTTGCTTTTTATCGATTGGGAAAATTCTCACTCTCTTGCTCTTACGATTGCTATCGCTATTTCACTACACGTAAAACCCACAGCTGAATTCAACAAGTTCACACCTCTTCTCTGGGGGTCGTCGAAAGGCATTCTGGGAAATGTAGGAAATCACTAACTGAAGTAGAAGTAGACGAGGCAGGTTGAGGGAAAGTGGGTGCACCAAAAAAGTAAATTACAACACAAATAACTCCTGGAATGTGTTGAACATCACAGATATATGATATATAATATATAACAGTGTGAGAGGATCTGGATTTTTCCTTTAACTGTCAATAGATCCCAAAATAGCCTTTGAACATTCACGAGGAGTAAACGTGCGCTGTAGTAATCATTTTGTCAACTGCGAATGTGTTGATGCTCACATCAAAAGAGCAGGAACAGGTTTCTCCTTTGAACTTGCTTTCATCAGGATGATCAGATCAGAGTTGGTCACAAACCTTTCTAGACATTAGCACAGGGAGATGAAAACAGTTATTCAGGTCTCCGACCGCATAAACGCTTCAATCAGTGCAGGATTAGTCACCAGTTCAACTCGTCTCCACATATTGATCGTTTTGCTGCTTTTCAAGAACATCGAAGAGACGGAGCAACAAAGAAACAGAGAGCGCTGTGTGGGCAGCGCTGGTATCAACAGATCTGGACTGTCCTCCACATCCATGAGTCATGTGCCTTCTGTTTGACAGGCCTCAGATCAGCTGCCAGCCGCAACCTGTAGCTGTAAAGACGATTAGCAAAGAATCTCATGTTGAACGATGACAAATACACTAGATAACTGTACTGCATGGGCTTATCCTCAAATAATGACATTATTACACCCCATTAATAGTCATATTGTTATTTTGGAAATGTGTTGCTCTACTTTTTATGCGACTTTTGTTATGTTTAAAATAAATAAATAAATAAAATCAAGAACAAAAAAGACAAGGGCTTTCACACATCAACAAGGTCAGAGAGATAAATATTGTTACAGTAATATACTACTGCGTACCGTGTTGCAGTACTGCACCCCACACTGTAGTGTCCTTGTTAGTTGAGTTGGTTGCTTGGTTACACTGAGGAACCTTATTAATCGCAACACCAAGGTAGGATTCCTACTTTCTAGCGTAAGAAATGAACTTTTTTGCCCCCTTGATCAGATTTTTAGGGCCATTTTGGTCCTTTTCGGGGGCAATTTATTATCTGAACAATAGTTTACCTATAAATCTGTTATACCCAGTTATAAGTGTAAGCATTTTTCTCACTATCTGTTCTATCACTATTCTGAGGTTATCTCACTTCATGTGTATACTGTATATATCCTGAGTAGAAGTCTTGATTCTGGTGACAAATAGGCCTGCATTTGTGAATCATGTATTAGAAACAAATCATGAATCATGAACTGTGAATCATGTAGCACAGAAAATGTGCAGCATGATGAATCATTCTCATTACCGATGTGATTTTCGATCCTGGGGCATTTCCTGTGGCCAAATGTATTGTAGTTAACAACATACCACTGCAGCAGCAGCATCGATCATGATTTTATCCCCGCTCTCATCTGGTGGTTGCTATAGAAACAGCTGGGCGTTAGGTAGCCTGCACGGCCCAAGGCACAGTGTGTCCTGTGTCCAAAAGCAGTCAGTGTGAATTTTCAAGCTCCAATTTTGGAACTTTAAATAATCGTGTGAATCATGGCACTATAGAATATGTTAATATGTTTGTGACCAAATAAAATTAACAAATTGCAATCGCTTTTATGTTAAATGAGTTTGATAATGGTAGGTAAAATATAAGATGCAAGAGTAACAGTAAACACAGGGAACATGCTCACTCATCTGACTGAGATTGAAAAGGATGTTGATATCTTTTACTGAAGAGCAAACCATGTGCTGTAGTAGAAAAGGAGCCAGTTAGCCGGTCTCTTTTCCTATTATTCTGTAATATTCATAGTAGAATATGAACTGGAAACAAAATATGACAAAGCTTTCATTTCAAATATGGTAATAAAGTCCAAGTCAAATGACATGGTTTACAGCATCACTCAGGTTTCATCATCACCGCATGATGAAGTGACAAATGTGTTATATCTTCCTTTTTGGCTATTCCTTTTAACATCGTTACTCTTCTTCTTTCTCTCATCTACAGCTAATGTAAAGTGGTGCGAGGTCAAAGGCCAAAGAAGGGCTAAAGACGCCATTCTCCCACCTCCATCTGAAACACAGAGCCATTAACAGGTACATATGGTACGATGCTTTCTGTTACTATGAAATACACTTTGATTTGGCCAGATCCACAGATTTCAGTTTAATAACTCTTTAATAACTTTTCCCACGACTCTGAAATTTGCCTCATGCCAACAATACTCTCTTATTCATTATGTCATACAGATTATTGCCATGGTCCGGCTTGTTCTCATTTTGACTGTCAGGTGACATGGTTAGGCTGCTTTGGGCGACCTCTAGGGCTGATCAGTAGATTTCAGATCTGGCTGCTCATCCCAGCAGACAGACAGAGTAATGATAATTAATAATTAAAAAACAATAATACAATTGACATTATTCCCACGGCGGCCATTGTGAACTTGCGTCACACTTGGGGTGGGAAACTACCCAGAAGATTGGCATATATATAAAACTAGCGTTACTCATAAGTGAGGACTTCAAATAAATCAAATTACCTAGCGATGTCGGTACCAAGAAGATTTCACATTTCTACTGTGAGTTCAGTTTTAATGTGTAACTAAAGTTTTTCTGATTGAACCATGACCAAAGCCTTTCTCTAACCTTAACCGTAACCTTCATCCTTCAGACTTCGTGCTCATTTCACGAAATGTGATGAGATCTCGTTGCCCCCATCTCTCTCATGTCTATTCTTTTTATCCATCCGTTTTTATTTGGTGTGCATCTCAGGGCCTCTCCACAATCGAAGTGAGTGACATGTGAAGAGCAAATCAAGATCATCTGATGTCTCTATTTGTGGTTATGAGGCATGGTGGCAGTCCCTCAAAGGGAGTGGCTGTCCATGCGAATGGTTTTCACAACAGGTAGCTTTCAGCCAGCTCTCCCCTGAGGCTTGCTTTCTCTCACATCTCTCTCCCCCCATTTCACCAGTATTTCTCATCCATTTCCCCTCCAAACGAGATGAAAGCCAGTCAACATTGTTAATCCACTTTGTTGACAGTAACTGGCTAATGGACTGAAAGGAAAAACGATCTATATAGTGCAGTCAGTAGCGAAGAGGACATGTTTGTGTCTCTTCATGGTTTGTTAGCTGTGTTGTCAGGTGAAAGGCAACATTGGGGGTTTGTTCCAGGATCACCACTCGTGCACAAATACATGTTTGAGTCATTTCCTACTTTGAAGCAACAGCTATTTCAGAATCACTTTATTTGCTAGATACAATAGATAGTAATTTGTCTTGGTGACATCGGTGCAGGAACGTATCAACATGTAGACATAAGCACAAACTGGGACACATGGTACAAGGACACCAAGACCTTCCATGTAGTGCCAGGGGACAGACCAGGACATACAATAGACAGTAGACTATCATTCTACTCTATATACATCCAGTACATTTGGGTTCTATGCATTCTTTGGTGCTTTGAGGTAGCGTGACATACAATAGGCTGCAAGGGCTAGAAAGAGCGAGGGCTTCTTTCTAGAGCCGCCATTTTGCACCGACGTTCAACAATCATACAGGGAGAAATCCATCGTAGAAGAGGAGAGAGACCAATTTCTCCACCCACAGGAGAGGAAATAGACCAGAATGCACCCCTTTTCTGGGGGTTGTTGAAAGGCATTGTGGGAAATGTAGGAAATCACTATCTGAGGCAGGTTGAGGGAAAGTGGGTACACTGGGTAATTACAACACTTAATCACAAAATAACTCCCGACATCACAGACTGATGATGTATAACAGTGTGAGAGTTATCCGAGGGTGGATTTCTCCTTTAAGTTCACATTGAGCATAAATGATCTATTGATACTCATTCACAATCAATGCAGTGCAGATCCATGTCAGCAACGTATCTGAACACAGGGATGAAACTCTCAGCTATCTAGTTATCTCAGAGATCTTATAGATCATTGCATTCGGAATATCAGAAACCACAAAGGGAAAGCGCACAAATAGCAACAGGCATCCACCCCGAGATTTCCCGTTACTTTGCTTTCTTAAGACGCCGTAGCACTTTATTTATGTTTACTCTGCTCTTTCATTACTGATCTACAGAAGCAGAAAGATTCAATCCATTTGGCTTAACCCACCGTCCCCATTCATTGCTGCACAGCACTATTCTGATGGATGAAGGCGATCTAGGTCCAGTACTTCTCCAGCGCTGAGGGAAAACACTTCTGTATACGCTGCACTTCCTCCCAGCCTCTCTGACACTGTGATTTATTGGACTGGAGCCTCCTGTCACTGGTGGGTTGTCTCTACACACTGGCTACGGAGAGCCTGGGGCCTCATACTGGTGTCTTGTTGCGCCGCTACAATATGCTGACTGTGCAGTCCTCACCACTGTGAGCTAGTGGTCAGTAAAAGTAATGTCTTACTATGGAAAGAGTTTTAGAGGAATTGCTCGCTCCAAAATGAAAATTCAGTCATTATTATCTACCATGTCAGTTGAAACTCCATTGAAGCGAGTTAGCTCCTGTCGTTCCAGCTCAGCCTTCTCCCAAACTAGTGACGTTAAAATGTCCATCACATTTCTCCGAACAGCTCGTACAGCTCGTGGCACGTTCGTTGTCGGTGAGAAAAATACGAGGTAAATATTAGACTTTTGGACCCGCAGTGCAATTGTTTGGCTACAAAACCCTTGGATTATGCTGCACGGGCTGTTTGGAGAACATTTGATGGATATTTTATACTTTTTTGGGGGGGGGAACTGTAATAGTTTGGAAGAAGACTGAGGTGGAACTACGGGGGAAGTTTGGTCGTCCTACAAACTTCAGCAGAGCTTTGACTGACATGGGGGTGAGTAGACAATGACAGAACTATTCCTTTAAAGGAATATTTCAGCGGTAGGGCAAATTTACCTCATTCTCGACTTCGTAGCACCTCTAACAATCACCCCAGATAGTTTTCATCTTCATTCCTCCTGGAATTAGATTTGGATGAATTTGTTGTAAAAAGATCGATTTTAAAAGTCACTCAAAGTCATTCTAACCCACCTCTAATTAACAACACAAAGGTTTTGAAAGGAACGGTACCTTTATTTTTTTAATTTTCAGCCTAGTTTTCTGTTAAATTAATACAGAAATCGTGCACTAGTTGAAGTACCGGACTTTTACTTCCTTAGTTGTTCGCCTGTGATTGACAGGAGGCGGGACAACAGTTGACAAGTTCTGTCCTATCAGACGACGTTTACACTTGGCTTCTAGCTGACGCAATCTGGGCGTGCAGGGATACCATTGCACTTCCTGCATTGCAGCCACGGGAGATTCAAAAGAATGCAAGAAGTGCAATGGTATCCCTGCGCGCCCAGATTGCGTCAGCTAGAAGCCAAGTGTAAACGTCATCTGATAGGACAG
>OMLI01091877.1:0-14413 GCA_900302605.1 Rondeletia loricata
GCTGTATTCTGTGTGTGTGTGAGTGCATTGTAGGGGTAGGACAGGGGGTTATAAAAGCTGTATTTTATGTGTGTGTGTGTGTGTGTGTGTGTGTGTGTGTGTGTGTGTGTGTGTGTGTGTGTGTGTGTGGTGTGCATGCATATGTGTGTAACCAGGGCAAGATAACTCACTTTTTCATCCACTTGCCAGAGGGGCTGATGGATTCCAAACTCTACCAGACATTTTCATCATTTCACCAGACAAATATGTTTCTTAGAATAGATAAGGACCTCTGAACGATGGCTGGTGGAGGAGATCAACTTTACAGCCACAGTCAAGACTTACAATAATTTAGCTAGTAGCAAGACGTGTCAATTTCCCTCCTTATGGGGGCAACTGACACTGGGGGGACATAATAGCTGGATGGGAGTGAAGGTAGGAGCGGAGCAGGGGAAGGAGAGCCACTGTGTTGTGTGGTCTTGATTGGCAGGCTCATCCATGTGTGTTAATGACTTTGAAGACCAAAGGCAGAATTCATTAGTACCAACTTGTTGTCTGTTAACCCTGCAGTCACTTTTCAGATAAATATAGCAGCGGAGATGGGAATAGAAAAAAAACATAATTTATGATTCATAATATTATTTGGGACTCACAGACACATGCATATGTATACACACACTTCTTGCATATTATGTGTGAAGATGTATGTGTTGCATGACATCTATGTGTAAATTAATGTTGAGTAAATTATGTGGAACGGAACCGCTTATGACGCAAAACACATCTTCGACAATTAAGTGTTGTTGTATTCATACACATGCTAACACACTGACGGCATGATTGGGGATGTAAAAAAAACTACTTTTATGTTACTTTATAATTACGTTACAGTATATTGGAAAGTATTGCATGATATAATATAATATATAATATATATAATATAAAAATAAACACTGCACAATAGTGTAGGATGAGAAAGAAGCTGGCTATGAGTTAAACGGAGACCAAATTATTGCATCATATCAATTATCAATGGATAAAACATTCACATTGTTGACAAATAAATACTCCCCATGAGCATAGAGAGACTGAACAACAATACTGTGAATGTTGTTAAACACATTAATGCTTCATATGCTGCCCACTGCTGAGTATGTTGTGCACTACTTTTCTGACTTTGCATTACTTGACAAACAGACAGGAGATAGATTGATAGTTTAACTGTAAATGTAGTTAACCAGTGAATGTGTTGTGTCTTGTCCATTGCTGTCTATAATATAAGTAAATTTCCTTCGGGGCAATAAATGGTATTGCTTGTTTTACACATGTTGAATTATCATTGCCTTTAATATTGCCCTGTTTTTAATTTTATTCTGTATGCGTTTGTAGCACCTTTTTATCTTATTGTTCTGTGAAGCACTTTGTAACTTCTGTTTGAAAAGTGCTATATAAATAAAGATTTACTTACTATTTATTGTATTGTGCTGTATTGTACTGAACAACAATACAGTAGTATCAACAAATTTGGGCAGTGCCGTCTAGACAGCCCATAATACTTACAGGCCGTCTGGATCTTTAGGGTTAAGTCCAAGAAGAAGAGCAGCAGCCCATGTATGTGTCATTTCAGAGACAATATGGATGGCTGAGGTGTGTGTTTGTTGCCACTTACAGTTTCTCCCATTAGCTGTATTATAGTGCTCTGGTGAACCAGACCCAGGGTAACACACGCACCCAATGCACCCTTTCTGAACGTCCCTTTCCACGAGGCAACTAAAGCTTTCTGTTCACAGTCGTATTTTCACATTCAAACACAGTAACGTCATAAAGAGAATGCATTACTGTCACTTATTATGCGGCGCTGCTGTGTGTACCGTGTCTGCATGAAAAGCAAAAAGCGGACAAGATGAATCAGACAATGTTCCAGGAAGCTCCATAAAAGCATTGAAACGACCATATTCATTAGGTTGTGTGTGTGACATAAATACAGTATGTCTCCCTCTGTGCTGCAGTGTGTAGAAAGGATACAGCGTTCTGCGACAGACAGAGAGGCTGCAGAGCCCAGCCCAGTCTGGCCCAGCCCAGCCCAGCCCAGCTCAACCCAGCCAGCACTAATCCATCATCACCACCACTGAATCATCGTGCTGCCAATAAAGCCAGGCAGCAATACATTACAGGCATGTGGCAGGCTTTAGCGATAATGACATTGAGAAGTCCCCTTGGGCTGTAGGAAAAGCATGGGCGTATATGACACACTTGCTTACAGAGGCAATAATATATGGAAATGCATTGGTGTGCCAGACAGCGGAGAGGAATGGGAAGATGAGGGAGTGAGCAGTGCTAGGTCTATTCATAAGGAGATGGAGGTGCAGTGGCCTTGACAAGTGACCAGTTCCTATCAGTTTCCTATATGGACTCAAATCCATGATCCAATGACAGAGGTTATTTCAGAGTCAAGTCTCTTCCAATAAGCCATCTTACAATCACTCTGATATACCAATAACCTATTTCTGTCTTATCTTGCTCTTATGCTGCTGAGTTGATATTGCAATATGGTTTGGACACGGGACATGTTAGATAGCTCTGCCAATCATCCACACGCTGTGTGGCAGGGAGGCAGGGAGGCAGGCCAGCAGCATGGGAGCCGAATGAACAAATAGAATTAACTTTTGGTCTCTGCTGTCTGGGTATCTTGTGGCCGACACCGAGATCATTCTGCCTGTTTATCCCTCACCTTCACTACTGATTCTCGCGCACACCTAGGGTCAAAGCCACAGAGGATGTGAAGGCAAGGGGGATTGATCTTTGCGGTGACAGAGGCTGACTACAGAGCCTATGTGGATGGAAGGCTGGCGTAAGATGTGGTGCAAAATGGCACTAATGCTAAGAGCATACACAGATACGCTGATCTGTGCATGGCAGAATGAGCTGTCAGAGAAATAACACTAGCGCTCATCTGCCTCTGTCTGTCTGGCTATCTGTCTAGCTTTATGGTGTCATCATTCCTGGGTAAGATGTTTAAACAGTAAATCGCTGCCATTGTGTGAACATCATCATCAGTGAAGTGGTATTCCAGTATGAGAGTACAATTTGTAAGACTTGAGGTAGATTTGCAGTCCAAGTTATCGACCAGATTTAACCCAGATTTGGCGATTTTAACATATTCAGATTGAGGTGAAAATACCAACTGTGAAAACCTAGTTATTACTCTCTCTCTGAGTACCCAGAACTCAAATTCTCAAAACAAGATTTGTCTTAACTGCCAACATTAGCTCTTAGTTTCCACAATGAATCTCGTCTGTCTCTTTGAAGAAGGAAAACTTAAGACTATCTTGGCAGAGAGGACAAAAAAGGGCAACAAACAAAGACAACAAGAGGGTTGTGCTGATAGAATAAAAGTCTGGATTTATTTTTGTTTATCTGTACATTAAACAGGTTTTCCTGACTGCAGCAAGAGAAACACAGAACAGAACAGGATGCTAAGCGTCAAAGAGTTGCTCGCATAGCAGAGGTGTGACCGGTTCAGCAAAGACATGTACACTCTCTATAGCATATACTTATGACATTTTCTGTAAATGTAGGGCTGCCTTTGGGAGGCTAAAGTAGGGTGAGGGAGTCCAACTCTCTTATTCCCAGGCCTCATATCCAGAACCATTTGTTCCAGAACCATTTGTTCTTAAATCATAACTGCAATAGTCTTGAAACTCTTTTCACACCATCATACCAACCGGGAATACACCATACAGTAATAACCCGGTCTTTCCCTTTTGTTCATTGCAATGCAGTTACAGCTATAACGGACAGGTATATACCCAAGCAGCCCTGTGTAGTAGCCTACAGCTTAATTCAACTCAGTTCACGAGCATGACAAGGGTAGTTTGACACGTCTCTCTCATCCCCTCTGACTCAATCTCTCAAGGGTCTGCAGACACATTCACAGGTTTGAAGACTCTCTAGTTCGCTCTCCCTGGCTAGCCCTTCACCCAACACTAATGTGGTACCAGGCGATTACAACTCAACACCTGTATGGGAATTCAATTACATAGAAAACTCTCTGGGTCAATTCCCTGGACAAGAGCAAAGTTTAGACTTGGATCATTGGGAAATGGCTTAAGTGTTTCCATGAAACCAGCTGTTCTATATCTAAACACCTCTATCACAGCAGAGAGGAATTCGCCAGCACACTTAATGTTCACAGACATGGTCAGAGTATAAAATAAATACATACATACTGACAGATAGAGTAAACCACCCCGAGAAACATACTTCGAATGCTTTGGTGCACTGGTGGACAGAACTTCAGAGAATAATTTCCATTGGTGTCACTGCACAGGGCAAGGGAAATAAAATGCATGTTTAGTATTTTAAGTATAATTAATCCCCAAGCCTTATAGCCCAGAGACTGTACTGTGCTGTAGCTATGACTCTGGTTCACAGTAATTCATTAATGAGAAAAACTCTAAATTGAAATCATTTTTTAAATATTGATAATTACATGTTGAAATTTTTTTGGGACAATTCTATATTCAGCAGCAAGGAGGAAGGAGATTAACAAAATCATGACACACAATTGGGGCACACAGCTTGTGACTGGTTAAAATCACTATCTTATCAGAGCTCAAATTGACACACTGCCACTTCCCAAGTCATCATGAATATATCTTGAAAATTCTCAATGATCTCCAAAACATTTTCAACACAAACGACATTTGATTCTCGGTCAGAGAGGGCCCCGTTTGATACTGACAGTACATTCCCAAACTCATTTCTAATAGACGTTATTGTTCATCGTCAACTACAACTACCAATGGAAACCCTCTCCCTGTGAAAACAAGCTGTGATGAACTATTACTTTGACCCGAGGGGAACATACAATTTGCTGAGGACCACATCTACTGTGCCAAATTATACACTGCCCAGTCCAATCGAGATTTTCTTAGGAAGTCTACCCGGCATGCAACCAGTGGTATCCTTATAATTTAATAATCATCTGAGTGTGATCTAGTCATGTACTATCTAGTGTAACCTGATCTATCCATTAAAAATGCATATTTCTCAAATATACTGCATGTGAGATTGGTAGACAGTTACAAGTTACAAGTTTTGAGGTACTTCTGAGACTCACAGCAGAGGATATAATCACTAGCTACAATATTTGGATGGATAGCACATAGCAGATAATAGCGGTAATCATTTCATGAAAGATTTTGGCTTAACATTTCATAAAGTTGATCAACTGAGGGGATATTGGCGACTCACACACCTGAATAACACATAGCTGTATGAGGATAAAAACATAGAAAAACAGCACCATTTGAGGTCCGAGAGACAGATCAGTTTAGAACCTGTTTGCTGGTAGCACCGTCAACCAGTACAAATCTCAGAACGCGATACAGACAGAACACATCCACTGATCAACTGCACGACATAGCAAAGAGCGGAGATACTGTATATATTCAGAGACAACCCCCCCCACACAGACACCCCTTTACAGCAGCATCTTAAAGCAGGTAATAAAACAGATTTTTCCTAAGAATGATATTGTGTACTGAGGTGTTTTACAAGTTTTATATTCTGTACATGTTGAGAGTAATCAGGTATACCTTTCCTATAGCATTTTTTTTATATATACATACATAGTTTACAGTCACTGACAAACAAACACCAGAGTAGCAATGAGGTAGGACGGTGAAGCTAGATGAAGTAGAACCGGTTTGTGGATTGTATACAATGTTACTGCAGACCTTTGAATGCTTATAGCCAGTTTCCCTTCCATCAGTCTCATTTGGAGTAAGTTTGACATTGTATCTGAGGCTTAAACAGTAATGGGTCTTTTGTACAGTTAGTTGGGAGAACTGAGATGAAGCCGTTGATCTTCTTTCACACAGTGCAGCTAGGACTGATCTCTTTTCCTAATCAACCTGTCAAAAAGCAACATAAAGCTCCTTCACTTGTGCAGATTTGACAGGTGTTCAGAACATAAGCCAAAACACCAAGTGAAGAGGACAGACTGGACTTGTTATTTTCATGATACGTTTTTTTTTTTTTATCCAGTCCATACACGTCAGGAGAGTAGGGAGCTAGAGGTGGTACAGGACGGGGACCACAGAGCCAGCATACGTTAAGTGTTCTCTCTTCCTCTAGTGAAGTGTGATAGTGCGAGTACTGGGCAGTATGGTGCTGTGTTACAGAGCCAAAGTAGTGTCTAGTATCAATGGCTCTGCCAGTGTGTTTATTGATGTATGTTACTAATATGCTGCTAAAACCAAAACTGGCCCTCGGCGTGTAACTCAGTACATTTGATAGAGATTGGCCTCGCAGGCACAGATTAAGCTAAATCTGGGTTAAAAACATACTTTCAAACAGATTTCATCCACTGAAGATGGTTTTAGTTAAAGGATTAGGCTTAATCGAGCTCCAGGAAACCAGCCTTTGATAAACAAGTTAACATTTCAGATGATGTAATAGCTCTATTAATGCTCTATCTTAAGCACTGTTTTAACCACACACCCTTTTTGGCATCAGAAAACAAGCAAACAAAGAGAAACACAATACGGCAATGACAATGTGTCACAGCAGAAAAATTGTTTTCCCAAAACACACCATCTAAGAGCTTTAAACGCATGTATTTTTTTATACATGCCAGCACGTAAACCTCACATGTTGCTTTGTACAGAAAAAATAAAAGGACACCATGTAAAAGGGATACATTTTTAGGAAACAAAAATACATACTTAATATTTCACCTTTGCGGTGGCTTAAGATTCACTAAGCTCTAATACCTTGGCAAGGGCCATGTTTTGTGCAAACCCCGCTGATTCCTCTGCATCCCCCATCGTTACCTTGATCTCAGCATTCAATACTTTGGCTTATCATTACCACTCATCCGTAAAAATACACAATTATCTATATATAGCTCATATCTATACACAACCAGCATCTTGACGCATTAAGTTAAAGCACATATTCCAGTCAGTGTGCACATTTCATTGCTAAAGATTTTTAGATCGGTGAATCAAACTGGAAAGCTAAGCAAGTTGATAGTCAAGTTGTTGGACTTTTGCTTATCCATTTGCCAGGTAAACCATTTATTGGTCAGGCAACAGGGAGTCATGTTGGAGCTATAGAATCCAGTTTCAACATGGTATGACTTGCAGAAGCCTGGTTTTCTAAACACCCCCAAATAAACCTTCAAAGGTTTAAATATGCATTTTGGAAGTTTTAAATCTCTCAAATTAGTTAAGAGGCGCACTGGCATACCAGAGGCATATCTGACTGACAGAACAAAACTATATCCCATAACTCATTCTTCCCATACAAAACAACAAACCAGAGTGTTCTAAGGTGCTTCATAATAATACAATGATTGTTGGGCCTTATTCCATATAGACAAAAAAACAAACCAAAAGAAAAAAACATTTGGACGAATACGACATTTCTTCTTTAAGATTGAAGAAATTGTCCAGAAGTTTAAAGTGCATTCAATGTAAATGATTTGTGTTGAACTATCTAACTACTGCATCTCAATTGCTAAATGTACAATGGTTTAACAATAAAGAATTCTTGTATCATTTTACCGCAGTTGATAATTAGAAATCAAAGGTATAGCCTTAGTGAGGCTTATCGAATAACTACAACAAATGTTGTAAATGTAGTACAATATATGGGCTCTTGTCAATATCAGGTGTTAAGGAAAGCCTTGTCTCTCATGTTTCACAGAGATCACTTTGGCTAAAGAAGGGAGAGATATTTTTTTCATTTGTTTGTAGATGCCATTGATCTACATTTGGATACAATATCAAGCTTAAAGCAAACAATTCATATGAAAAAACAAAAACATAAATGTAAAAAGAAACAACAAATTGTCAGGTAACAAAGGAATTACAACGTCAATTAGATAAACCAGCCAAAAAATTGACCAGAAGCTTAAAATTGTAACAAGTAACATGACTAGAAACAGAAATATCCATGTTTGGTGAAAAATAAAAAGATGCATTTTATGTACACTAAAATATCTCCAAACATAAGGTAGCTTAACAAAAAGGTTGATCAAACTGTAAGAAATAACAAAAACCCAGACAGACAGAACGATAGAGAGAAATAAACCGACAGACACAAATCTCGAGTGTGAAGAGGAGAAGGCTTGATGGGCGGCTCTGCAGCAGATTCACAGTTAGCCACAGCTAGGTCACAGTTGAGATTTCAATCTGCAGCATTTAGTTCCAGCCTGCAGGCAGCCACACAAACCATTTGAGATCAAAACAAAAAACAAGTGAAGAAAAAACAAAACATAAACCAACAAAAAACGACAAGAAAAAAATAGGACATTTTCAAAGTTCTGATGGCATGGCTCGCAGGAAGTTGTCACTGGAGCGACCTTACTTTGTTCCCCAGTGGCGTGGCTTAAAAAAGAGGGGGTTATTATGGGGTTCAGCAGGCCCAGAGAACTTCAGCAGCACAGGATAGTGCTTCAGACAGCTTTACCCACAGCTAATACTGTTTCCACACTAAGGATGACCTGAACTAAGCTGAACTGTGCCCTGGATTTCTTCCCCACATTGTCCAATCTGGCACAGATCCTTTTAACTAGAAGGGGAGGTATACTGCAAACGGCCCAGCTCAGCTCAAGTTGATTGTGTGATTCAAACAGAAAATAGTACCTAGCCGCCTCTTACATTCTCACAGCAAAGTGCAGGTGAAGCTTCATCACTTCAGCTTACTGTACATTTACAATCACAGCTTACTAGAAAACCCTGGGGCATACCAGTCCCCAGTGATTGCCAAATCCATTATAAGGCCTTTCTGGGCATTAATACGCCTGTACCACTAAAACTCATTGAACAGTCATATCGTCTGCAAGAGACCGCTTTACAGCTTTAATTAAGAGTAACACAGGAATGTCACATCAGAGCAGAGCCTCTCTCCTTGTGCTCTCTTATTGATGGTAAATGTTCCTAATTAGAAGGTCAACCTTAACCCCCTCCCCCCAAAACAAACAAACAAACAAACAAACAAACAAACAGACAGACAGAAATATAGCACATAAGAAACCAACTGGCTCTACATGAGAATCCTATTCCCCGTAAATTGTCTGTAAGCCCTCTCTTTAATAAAGTGATGCTTTGTAACTGGATCTCCAAATAAGAGGGACCACCCACTCACAATTAATCTCTAGGGGCAACAGAATCTCTGTTGCAATATGGCTGTTACCAATTAAGACTTGTGCATTTGAGACCCTGTTGTCCCATTCCATGCATTATGTACCAAGAGCACACACTCAAATATCTAGCATTCAATAGCTAGCCACTAAAATATCCAACCTCTCACACATCTTAGCTCTCATGCAAGCTAGCATCATTAACATTGCAACATCTCTATAGCATCAGAAGATTTGATCAAGGGAAATAACCTCTTATTTCTTAAGAGTTTAAGGACTCAAAATTATGTTCTGACACAGAACAATAAATGTATACATTTTCTAACAATCACATCTAATCTCTGCTTTGACTTACGCTAATGCACACACCTCGAAAAGCCATGTCTCCATACCAATCCCACTGAAAAGCTTATAAAAACACTCATACCAGTTCATATGCCTCAAACTAATGTGCTCAACTTCTGACTACATTGACTGGTGGGTAAAGCTGTCTGACAGCCAAAGGGCCAATCGGGTGCTGAGGAAGGGCATGGTCTAGTCATATACAGAGCAGAGAAGGGGTCTATTTGTGTTAACGTTTCACACATTAACAAATCCAATGTGTCAAATGAATACACCTCCTCCTGAGACTGTGACAAACATCCCCCAACCACCCATATCAAGTCCCCTCAATATCCTGCGGACCACAGGGGGGCAGAAGGCGCTGGCGTGACAACAGTTGATCACTACATGCCATCGTAGGTGAAGTTCTCCATCTTGACCGTCTGTCTGATGAGCAGCTTGGACTCCCGCCGCTCCTCGTTCTTGATGGACTTGTTGATGTCCATGATCTTTTCACAAATGTATTTGTTCACTTTGGACAGTCTCTGTGTGATCTCTGCGCTGTCGGCTGTCTCTTGAGACACTCGGTCATAGAGACACTCTGGGGAGGGAGCGGGTGTGAGTAGTCAGACTAAATCAAATCAAATTGCCAATAATAAGATATCTGTGTCTAGTGTTCTTAAAAATGTTTCTACGATTGTTCGGCTATATGAAAAAGGCGATCACTTTTGTGTATCTCACATTTTCCAAGTTTGGCTTACAACAGATCTGTCAGAATAAGGATTCACCTGTCTGCAATCTTGATTTTACAGGTTTGAGGATGGCCTACAGGTGTCTCTTTTGGAATTACCTCTCCTTATTGGTCTGTGCCTCTTTACCCTGTTCTATTTTTCTGTGATTTTTTGTGGTTGTCTCATTCTTGCCTGAGGAAGGTCCTATGACTGAAACGTTGCAATAAAGTATCATGCAAGTGTAGACAGTGTGCGGGACTATATTGCTTTCTTATGGCTGTTTTATGGTTATAAGACAAGTGTCCTCAGGTGTCTTACGAAATGTGTCGGATGACACCGAGGCACGAAGTATCGGGAGACGTCTGTGGCACGAGCTGTCAGCTGTCAACGGTCATCTCCAAAAGCAGTTAATTTACACAGCTGTTTCCATCTCCATGGCAACGACAGAACGATTGGTCCAGCCAACCAATGAAAATGTAAGACAATAAATGATGGCGTCTGTGACCTTACAAATTTCGACAGGTACAAGACACTGTCGGACGTTTTGACGTCATTTTTGTCGTCAGAATCTTATAACCATAAAACAGCCTTTAGTATCTACCTTTTTTGTTTTTTGTCCTACGCACCTGTTACTCAATGTGAGCAAAACTTATTTTTCTTCTCAGGTTTAAAGCAGGAATTGCCGTGAGAATCTTACCTCTGACTATCTTCAGTTTGCTGGGTGAGAGTGGAGGTTTGGGCAGGGCGTCTTTCTTCTTCTTGGTGGCGACTCCGGTGACGCTGCGGTTCTTAAGCGTCTCCGTGCCCCAGATCATGACGGCCAGGTTCTTGGTGAACTTGGAGTCTCCCTGGGTCCGTTGCAGCTGGTGCCACTTTTCCTCATCCACCCAGATCCCACCGCCCAGGTGTACCTGCAGAGAAGATTGGTAGAGAAACAGTCAGAAGACCATGAACACCATATTTTACAATGTGCATTTTCAGCGCTGCTGTAAACATAATCATTTTCAAATTGTCGTGATCAGCACAGTGTCAGCAAAGATGAAAAAGCCAGCAGAGTGTTGCTAAGATCAGTTTAGTTTATTTCATCAGTGTAAAGACAGCGGAACAAACGCATTGACACTCTTAACGACACTGGCTGCTTGTAGCCTGGATTACCTCCACTGTGTACTCTACACACTGTCATTGCACGTTGCATAAGCCTGCACCAAACAACACTCCAAGCCGATTGCCAGCCTAGGCACACTGCCCTGGGTGTTCTAGGTGAGCTAATGCAGCAGGGGGCATGTGTGACTCTCTTTCCCCTCTCTACTCTCTTATCACTGCAAAGTCTTTAGGCTAGAATCCAAAAGGCTTTTCCCTGTGCAGCTAATGTGCTTTAGGCCCCCGGCCAGCAGACAAGCTTTCCACTGCCCTCAAGTTAGACAAGATTTATTTTTGTTAATCCTCCCTCTCCCTTGCTCCATCTCTTCTTTCATCCATCTTTCTCCATCTCTTCCCTCCATTTCTACCTCTTCCAACTCTCACTCTCTTTCTAGGGCTAACCTGTCAGTCACTTTAAATTCCTCTGGTGCAAATAATTAATATGGGGTCCCTGATGTAGGAGAGTTCTAATTTGCTAGTGTTCTTCACGCTTGAAGTGGCTGCGGGCCCCAGAGCTTGTAGTACCAATTCCCCCCCTGTCATCAGAGACAGGACGCTGGCTGAGTTACAGCGGTGGGGAGCGCAAAGAACCCTAACAGGCTAATAAACACTGATGATGATGCTGGCTGGGCTTGCAAGAACAATAATAATCTTCTCAACCTTGTTTACCTGCTAGGGTAGGGCAGCCAGGGGGAAAAGGCTGATTAACTACAACGGCATGTTCCCAGGTTAATGTGTGTTAAGAGGAAATAGAGCATTTCCTATGAAATCAGGCTGCTTCCCACGGTCACCCACAGACAGAGAGCAGGGGATACAGGAGGAGGAATTGAAGGGATCAGGACTCTCAGAGGGTGAGTGGGGTTATTGGGATAATCTATAAGTACAGGCTTAAGACTGGTAGGAGTAAATATGGCAGAATGGAAGAGGAGATGGAGAAGACTGGGAATAAGACAAAGACCACATCGTAGGAGTGGTAGCAGAGAGAGGGAAATGAATCCTAAGGAGAAAAACAGTAGAGAAGGGGGTAATCACATGCCACCTAGAGGTGATCATAAAAAGCTAATTGAGTGGGCACTAGGTCCGATGCGACTGACCTTCCCATCGTTGCAGGTGTATACTGTTCTGGGTGAGGGCGAGTGGCTGGAGCTGGTGTTGGCTTCTTCTCTGCACGCCTCCTGGGCCTCAACAATGGGTTCAACCACCTCCGCCTTGATTGTCTGAGTGCCGTTGTCATGCATAGGCTCTGGGAGACAATACACAAGGGATAGTTCATGTTGGGAAGGTACATGCAACAAGAGTGCACCTGAACATGTCAAGTTGAAGTGAGGTGAAAAAGCATTTATCAACTGATAGTCAACTTCCCAGAACAACAGAGGATGACACTATAACACAACAGAGCCCAATAACATCTGACCACGTGCTAGCTGTCAAACAGCCAGTTGGGCTTTGACTCCTGCAGTATCTAGCAGCATGTGGCGTGGGAGTTTTCTGGTCTTTAGCCTTGGACCAGTGCCCACCTGCCTGCCTGCTTGCTTCCCAGCTTGGGATAGGCTTCCCTTTGCCTCGAGACAGGCGGTTATTTTAGCCCAGTAGCTAAGCTGGCTTGGTGGCTGGCCACACTAAGCTCCAATGTAGCTGATGAGTTTTAATATCGGTCAGCGCACTACATCCCCTACCCTACAGCACCCAGGGTGCTCTAATCTTTAGCTTGTCCATTAGATGGTCTAGCCAGTAGCCTGACGCCTCTGTCCAGCCCCACAGGGGAGCTGAGGTTAACAATAGCATCTGGCAAAGCTAGTGTTTGTATACTGCTGTGCACTGCAATGATACCACTTGTAATCACACTCACCACTACAGTTCAAGCTCAACGCACAACAGCAAAACTGATCTACCATACCCTCAAGAAGGGTTTCTGTTAGCCGGTATATGCTGGCTTTTGGCTGGTAAAACGTACAGTTGTCCGACAAATGAAAATATTGTCGGCCAAAATGTCCGGCGGAAAATATGACAAATAAATCAATCAATCAATAGCCTAATTAAATGATATCGCGTGACCTATAAAACTTGTTGCTGGCAGAGATGGTTACCAACTATGGCATTTGCACAGGCATTTCTCCAGCTTGGGTCAGGTCGGACTTTTCTCCTGCTTTTCTCCTCGGTCGTGAGGTGGGTCAGTAGATTACAAAGTAACTTGCGTGGACAGCTGATAGAATGTTTACGCGTAATGGTTAACATGGTTACCATGGCATTTGCACCTGCAATTGCTTCAGGCTACTTTATGCTGAATAAATCCCGGTTCTGCTCGGCTTTTTTACTAGGTCGAGAGGTGGGTCCGCGCCGGGATAACTTAGCCCTCCTTTTTACTGGCATGTCATCTTCACACAGAATTTGTATGTATTCATTCATTTTTTACATTTTATTTTTGGCTTTATGCCGGGATAAATTATCTGTGTAAAGACGTCTTAGAGTTCCAAAAAGGGCAAAACATTACCATAACATTACTCCAAACAGCTCGTGCAGCATAATCCAAGTGTTGTGAAGCCAAACGATTGCACTCCTATCTCATTATCTCCTAGATTTTCCGCACTTGTTCTAGACTCCCAGTCTGCCACACAGTCACTACAGTAGCAAGCCAATGCTGCCTTCAGATGCTGTCGGAAATATTGTAATTACGGGAGAGCGCGCTTGAACGACCCAATAAAGTGATAAATACAAATGGGAAAGTAAAATGTTACATGATACCCAAGATACCAAGATGTGACATTCTCACTCTGTTTAACTTTTAGGTGTCATGCATATACAACAACTTTTAGCCAATAAACGTATTACAATATAAATTACAAAA
Organism: Rondeletia loricata; assembly: GCA_900302605.1. Classification (NCBI taxonomy): domain Eukaryota; kingdom Metazoa; phylum Chordata; class Actinopteri; order Beryciformes; family Rondeletiidae; genus Rondeletia; species Rondeletia loricata. The sequence continues at coordinate 14,171 of OMLI01091877.1, forward strand.
CAGATTTATTTTCCTATTTATTCTGCCATTGCAGCACAAAGTAGCTCTGTACAACTTGGTTTCTAAAAAAGCTAGTTTTGTTTCAGTGTCCGCTTTGTTATATCTGACTAAAAAGTAGCCTACTTTAATACACAATGAGTTGTATTTACAACTGTTAACCTCAGAAGTACAAGCTTATGAGGAGCACATGAAGGCAGCAAGACTCTTCCACCAGATCGCTGACAGCCAACAGGCCCGCAAGAA
>OMLI01091879.1:0-18918 GCA_900302605.1 Rondeletia loricata
TACCAGCTTGTTCAGTCTGTTGGCATCCCCTGCCTTAATGCCGCCTCCCCAGCACACCACAGCAAAGAAGAGTGCACTGGCTACTATGGACTGATAGAACATCTGCAGCAGCCTGTTACACACATTGAAGGATCTGAGCCTCCTCAGGAAGAACAGCCTGCTCTGTCCTTTCCTGTAGCGGGCCTCAGTGCTGTCCGACCAGTCCAGTTTATTGTTGATCTGCACTCCTAGGAACCTATAAGAGTGCACCATCTCTATCTCCACATCCTGGATGGTGACAGGGGTTGGGGGCTTCCTGCTCCTTTGAAAGTCCACCACCAGCTCCTTGGTCTTCCCGATGTTGAGCTGGAGGTGGTTGTTGTCACACCATCCTACGAAGCTCTCTACCAGATCTCTGTATTCCTCCTCATTGTCCTCCGTAATGCAGCTGACAATGGAGGAGTCCAGAGAACTTCTGTAGATGGCACGTTCTGGAGTTGAAGCGAAAGTCTGAGTCTGAGGTGTTACAGGTTGTGCGAAATGTGTGTTTTCACATTAGCAGATCTACAGAAGGCTGTACAGACATATGTTGCAAACCCTACCCACCCCATCAAATATTATCAATTTACAGATGTAGATAACTTATGTATGGAACTTGCAGATTTAGATCTGTGCATTACTAGCTGTTCACCTTATCAAAAACTCTAGATGGAGGAACCATACGGACAGAAAAAGTGACAGGATGGACAGAGGATGTATGTGCATTGCTGTCTGTTCTAATTATCAGAACATATTTAAAGATGGAATGATAGAAAAGTGTCAGGAGATATGTACCAACTCATATGCAGAGAATGTACAGAAATATGTGCAGAATTAAATCCACTTTAGTCTTGAAGGAGATAGAGATAGATGGGAAGTTCAAGAAGGATTTTATAGCCTCGAAACAATTTGAGACATGTATTGTGCAAAAGGGGGTCGAGCTCAATATTGGGTAGGTGGTGTGTGTAGCAAGCAACTGATAATGTAATAACTGTTGGATTATGTTCTAAATTGTCAAAATAATAAAATACCCCCAAATGTGTCACAAATGTGAAAAAAATAAAAATGACTAATATAACAAATTGTCATATTCAGACTGATATTTTAATAATTTAAAACATGTTACAACCCTTCAAATTTAATAATTGCCAGTTACAGTTTTTCCTGAAGCACTAAACGCATTCTCAAAAACTAATTTGTTCAAAACACTATATCATTTTTGATTGCTTTAACACAAAATACTAATGTAAAGCACATTTCTGCAAACTAGTAAACACAAATGTCAGTAATTGACACAAAAATCAATTGATTAAGTCCCTAATCAAAATGGATTATACGATTTCCCATTTGAATGCCATCACTCCCACATCTATATCGCCTCTGCCATCAGACCTCTACAGCGCATCCAGAACGCTGCGGCCCGGCTGGTATTCAACCAACCCAAATTCTCACATGTCACTCCCCTCTTCCGGTCACTTCACTGGCTTCCCATCTCTGCTCGAATCAAATTCCCCTCCATATCTACAATCACTGGTCAGGTTCCAAAGTCCTGCTCATTCGCTCCGCTCCTCCACCCTTGTGGGTCGCCTAGCCCCCCCCCCCGTCGCTACGTGGAATCAGAAGTCGCTCATCCCAAGCTCGACTCTTCTCATCCCTGGCACCACAACGGTGGAACGAGCTCCCCCTCTGTCAGAACGGCTGAATCGTTACCCATCTTTCGCCAGAGACTGAAGACCCATCTCTTCAGATTACACCTGGACACCACTTGAACTGACATATCTATCATGTACGGATCTCCTTCCCCTTCTACTCTTCTACTCTTCTTCTACTCTTAAAAAATAAAATTAATGCTACTTAGGCTTAGCTGATGAAGACTGTGATATATGGTTTGAATACTGTTGACAAAATGTACTTATTGTAAGTCGCTTTGGACAAAAGCGTCTGCTAAATGCCGTAATGTAATGTAATGTAATGTAATGTGTCTCGGTTATGAGAGTCTCCCTGCAGCTGTTCATACAAGGAACTGGACATGACTGTCAAGTCAGCTGCTGTATCCACAAGGGCATCACAGACTAAGGAGTCTTCAAGCGTGGTTGTGAGATAGAGCTTTGTTCCGTCCCCTTTCTGTTGAGGTCACACAAGAACTGGCGGAAAGGAGGGCTTCCATTCACTGTTAACATTACAGCATTGTCAGGCACTGTGTCTGACCGTAAGGCCCAGGCCCAGCAGGAGGTACAAGGTCCCTGGTTACCACTTCAGAGTGTGAGCCCAGACTCATGGATGAAGGTGCAAGAGATTGGACTTGCTCATCATTTAGTGCCAAGTACAAGTCATTGTGTGGTTTGGTTTGGCTGTTGCCGATGCTAGGAACCACTGTCTGGGTCACAAATATGCTCTTGTTGGTTTGGGGTGTGGTAGGCAAGCAGATTTGGGAGTGCTCTTTGGTGGATCAGGCACCTTTCTTTGCCCACAGCTGTCCCTGTTGTGGGGAGAGGATGGGGCATTCTCTCCTTTATGCTTCACGATTAATTTATCCATTGTTTCACCCATGACTTTTTCACACGTGGATCTTACTTCCTTAGCTGACATGTTAGATAACTTTCCATGATCTTGGTTTTCTGTATGCGGTTTGCCATCTTCTTGGGATCTATCACAACGATAGCGGAGGTATGACCTTTGGCGCCACCTATCACCCTGAGACCTATCACAATGATAGTGATCACCTGATCTCTGACGAGTCCTATCGTTACAGACGTTTCGCGCTGATGGATGGTCACATGTGGATTGGTGTTCGTACTGGTCAGTTGGACGGTTTCCAGCTCTGGACTTACCTGACTGAGAGTTGGTTTGCTTGGATTGAAACCTAGAGTATCGTGTGGCAGGCACGGTGACTCAGTGGCCATGGGCGGCGTGTGCGAGTTTGGGACACCTTCAAGTTGTAGCCCTACAGCCTTTGACTCGCCATCATTAACAACCACAATCTAGTGCTCAGCAGATTTATTCTGTGACGCTTTCAGTTTGTTGAAGGCCCTGGTGGCAAGTTTGTGCAATTGGAGGCTAGTCAATGTGCGTTCATCTGCAGCGACACCTAGGTGAATGCTCATCGCTGGGTGCAAATTGCGAACAAAGAGTTGCTTAAATGACTTGTCTTCCTCCATTCCTGGTTCATTCTTATTACCAAAATATGTTTTGCGCAAGCGGTGGTAATAGGCATGGGGCGATAAATTTTTAGACTGTTTAACAACCTGCTAAGTCAGGTTCATTATCACTGACATTTGAGAATTCACGCATCAGGGCTTGAATCAATGAGTTGTAGTCAGAGCAAATGGATGACTTGTCGATTAACACTTTAATTGAAAGGAAGCTGTAAGCTTGTTGTTGCAGTGGGTTAGAGGCAACCGGAGATCACTCTCTTACGGCTAGGCTTTCACTTACTATGTGATCTAACTGTATATAAAGGTTGGTAGGGAAGATGCACAAATGCAGCGAAAGTGAGCTACAATTGCTTTCGATCGGCTATCAGATACTAATTAAGAAATAATGTGAATGACTGCGCAAGCAGGCAGGCAACAACCATGCACTGAGAACAGATGACTGATAAGAAATGCAACCAGCCAGACTATGCTGTGGTTGCAATGCAGCAATGAAGGGAGGAGAGAGTCAGTGATTGAGGGACAAAATGAATACCACCTTAGACTAGGTTTCTAAATTTAGATTCATTATATCAATTTAATGAATGCAATTAGTAAAAGGGGGCATGCATTCAGATTACAGCTATCAGTGCCACTGGCTAACCAGGGTATTAGTGAGCACAATTCACTCACGCAAACACTGGCTAATGTAATGTCACTGCTAAGGCAGGCAGGCAAATACGCCTCGCACTGGACACCAATAATGTATTGAGTAGTTAATGTTGATGGTGTCTGATATCAATACAAATTAGAGTTAGCTTCAATGAGAATTAAAGAACAGGGCACCAGATACAGAGAACATCAACAGGTCTCATCTGAAGGACTGAATTCCATGCTTGCTTGAATTTAAACCCATACAATGAACACAGGAGACGACTTTATGCAAAGGAATATATTTATTACTAGACTAAGGCACACTCAATAATCAGGTGAAATAAGTACATATAATAATAATAATGGATTGGATTTATATAGCGCTTTTCCAAGTGCTCAAAGCGCTTTACAGAAACCATTATTCTTTCATACACATTCACACCGGTGGTGGTAAGCCGTAGCCACAGCTGCCCTGGGGCAGACTGACAGAAGCGTGGCTGCTAATTTGCGCCAACGGCCCCTCCGACCACCACCAAGATCATTCATACACATTCACACGAGGCAAGGTGGGTAAGGGGTTAAGTGTCTTGCCCAAGGACACATCGGCATGTAAACTCAGCAGGAGCGGGAATCGAACCGCCAATCCTTCGATCATTGGACGACTGCTCTACCTACTGAGCTACAGCCGCCCCCTATATAAAGCTTTATATAAAGCATAAAAGAGGTAGATCTATGATTGAATAGTGGTGATGAATGAATAGCAATACACAAATAGATGACCATATGAGCATATCATAATAATAATTAGATCATTGCTTAACAGACATAATTGCAGAAATTAAATGATGGAAGATATGAATCAGCTAAGACATGGTTAATAAAGGGGCGACAATATAACTATCTGAGAACACTGAATCATGAACTTTGAATAATAATGTCAATGACTGTGCATGGACTTGCAGAGCGCTGAGTCGCTAGCTTCAGGGAGCCGTAATAAAGTGTATGGTAAGTGTTATGTAGTGGAATAACTATGTGTGATGTCCAGCAGACAATGATCATACATACGCCACAAGCGGAAGTCCGGAGAAAGATTAAACACACTGTGAGGATGCTCGGCTCAACAACGCACAGGTGGTTGAAGAGGATCCAATGACTATTTAGAGTTGAACTCAGTTGGGCCACAACGCAGGATGGAGCATGTAGGTTGCAGCACTTAGCAGGCTGGACAGCGGAGTGAGGGTCTCTCAAGGCAAACGCCGACCCTCTGCAGGCTAGCTGGATGGCGGTATTGTCAGGTTCTCTCAAGGAAAACGCAGACCCTTCTGGAGGCTAGCTGGATACAGACACACTGAACTGGCGTGTGTGTGTGTTTGTCAGGCAGATGCAGCAGGCACACTTCACCAGTTTCAAGGTGAAGCAGGTTTGGCTTGTGGAGCTGAGTGTCAGAGACAACGTCTTAGAGACAAAGTTGTGTAGGCTCACTGGAACGTGTTCATGACCACGTAGGTGTGAAGTCTGCGTTGGGCAAGGTTACATGTGGTTTTGTTGTGATCGAATTGGTGTGTGTGTATGGGATGGTACTGTCTAGACTAGAGTTACGAAGGTAAAGAGCTCATTATATATGCATACCTTTGTAATATTAACTACTAAATTCCTGAGCATTTTGGTATCAAACATGACTAATAATTCCCATGAAAAGATGAATACATGTAATAATGTGAATAACATCACAGACACATATAAAACAAGAGATACACATTAGAACACAATGTGATACCCAAAGGTCCCGTGAGTCTGTATCAAAGATTTCTTATGATTTTGGGCACATTCCGATGTGTCTCATCTCAGACTTTCTGGCAGAAACAGGGATGCGTCTTGGTGTTTTATGTTTGTTTGACAAGGCCTGTTCCTAATCACCATCCTTAGGAGTGGAAATTGGGTAATTTACCTTCAGGTTGTGCACTTTCTTTAGGATCACACAGTTTTCCCCGACATTGCTGGTCTGTTTTCAGGAGAGAGATCACAGACATGATGCACAGGGAATTTCCCTGTAGGATGTTAAGTTAAGTTACACTTTATTGATCCCTGTGGGGAAATGTCTCTCTGCATTTGACCCATCATAACTACTTAGGAGCAGTGGGCAGCCGCATATACAGCGCCCGGGGAGCAATTAGTGGGTTAAGTGTGTTGCTCAAGGGCACAACGGCAGGGACTGGCACCTGATACTGACTCCAACAACCCTACGGTTGCCAGCTCACATAATGCCAGATTTTTCAACGTCTGGCTCGGGATTGTGTAGCACACAGTGTGTCTCTCCATTTCTCTCTTTCTCTATGTGTGTGTAACAGAGCTTCCTTAAGAGATCAGTTAATCTCATACTTCTCTGGTAAATATCAGACCCTCGGTGAATAAAGGGACTGACCTGAATAAGCTTGATCAGTAGTGTGACCGTCTATCAGGACTCATGAGTTTGAACGAAGCTGAAGTTAGCTCCCGATTCATAGCTCCTTATTCACGACTAGTGATGTTGAGCTCGGGAACGACTAGATTTTTTCAAACATTGTTTTTTCATGATCTAATCGACAGCTAGCCAGCTCCTTATTTTCCTTTTCAGCAAAGAATTGGGTCTCGGCCTGAAAAAGCGCATAGAGCAATTTTTGACATCCATTTCGAGTATGAAAATCCATTTGGACCAGGCTGAATCCTATGTGGTGGGACACTACATGAGATGGTTAATATGTGTGAACATTGATATGGGTGGCCCAAAGTGAATAAAGGTTCTAAATTGTGCCCTAAACCTGCTAACTACTTGCCTCGCCAATTCCAACAGCTGTTTTTCACACTTGTTTACATACATCCACGAGCCAATGCATCCGCAGCTGCACAGATTGCTGACGTAACGCATAGGCTAGACTCAATCTGCCCAGATTCCCCGAAATGTATCCTCTGGGACTTTAATCACTGTCAGTTAAACAAGACTTTGAGGACGTATGAACAGTATGTGACTTGTGCCACTACACAAAAGAACTCTATGATCGATCTTTGTTATGGTTCAGTGGGCGGTGCTTACAAATCTTTGCCCATGCCTTCCTTTGGTGCATCCTATCACAATAGTGTATATCTTATGCCTATGTACAAACCCTCCTTCAGGCGCCTTGAGTGTGTGGAGAGAACAGTGAAGTGTTGGTCAGAGGACAGTGTCTCCTCTCTTCAAGCATGCTTTGACTGTACAGATTAGCAATGTTTTTATGTTGCTTGTGATGACATAAATGAACTATCTGACACTATCTCGACATACATTACATTCTGTGTCGACTCAGTCATCAGCTGTTCAGTCTCTGTATGAGCAGGAATGTGGAGGACTCGGGCAGAGTTTTCGCAGCAAATCTACCGGATGTGACGTTATGCGCGTTCCCGAGCCTGTCTCTCACACACACACACACACACACACACGGGGCACGCACGAGCAAGGAGCGCGTGTAAGAGACTGACTGCAGTTCCCCTAACGGCCACTGTCATACACTGTGTCAGTAAGAGTACATATAGGGCCTTTAAGATATAAATATTTTCCTCTTTTCAATTATAATTGCTGTCTTCCTTCCCCCAGGAACAGGAGTTTCTTCAGAAGCAGCAGCAGGATCTGGACAGCGCTCTGAAGAAGATCATCCAGCAACACAAACACGAGCTAGCCACCGTCGAGAGAGACTGCCTCAACCACAAGCAGCAGCTTTTCAGAGGTAATAATAATAAAACACTTTATTTACTGTCCTGTGTCAGGTGAGCCAAGTCGGCCGGATTAATCTGACAGGTTGGTTTAACTTTATTTATTGCCAGTTGCCCTTGTGTAGTTTACCAGCTCAAGCCGTGCCTAACCATTAATTTGATTCTTTATTGATCTCCGTAGGGAAATAATCTTTTGACTTGGCCCCTCCACATTAAGGTCAGAGCACAGGGTCACTTATCTAAAAGCAGAGCTTACAAAGTGCTTTGCATAAAGCCATAAAAACAAGGGATAGAAAATATAGAAAAAGGAAAGCAGATCAATTCATGCTACTTAGGGAAAAAAATTCTAGCAGCTACAGAATTGATAAGCCCTGTGTTATAACTCTCTTTGGCAAACAGATCTAAATCAAATAGTATTTGCAAATAGTTCTTAGCATTTGTTTTAACCTGCTTGGAGTACCGAATGGCTGGGGTTTACCGCATCACGAGAATTCAAATACTGTCCAGTAAATTGTCAATCACAGAAATTATACTAAAATTATTTTCACTTTACTGGCATTGTCTTATGCGGTAAACCCCACCCATTTCATACTCCAAGCGGGTTAATGCAAATACTAAGAATTATTCGCAAATACTATTTGACCCAGGTCCGGTGGCTAAGGCTTATTATTTGGCTGATCGCCTTGTGACTCGTTCAACATGTTCCAGCATGGAACATAAACATGACAGCTATAGCGACACAGGCGAACAGTAAACAAGCTCCTTTTGAAGGCGGCCCGGGGCGCTCTCAGACCACAGTCTAATTCCTGGTAATGCTGACCGCGACTCGACTGCAGTGAACGGCAGCTCGCTAGCACTGCCTGGGACCTTATTCCATGCTTAATAACAACTTCTTAGAAATGCTCACTGAACCAAGTCATGGGAAGGTATGTGTGCCTGAGAGTCTCGTAAAGCGTTTTGACCAGGAATGGAAATGATTAGTGTTCAAAGCTGAAATGGTGAAACCTAGTGCTTAGTAGAGTTGATGTCAGTAAGTATTTCAAGCATTCAGCCATTCGCCTCTAATGAGGTAAACTGGTGGCTCAGTTCAACCCATGACTGTCACGGTAACGTCATCCTTTTCCATCCCATCTTTCCTGTCTCTCTCCACTGCATACTATCTAATTAAGCAGAAGTGCCTTAAAATTTGGTATATTTTTTAAGAGATAGTGCGTCTGTGTGATGATTGAGCTTTGTCTTTTGTTGGCTTGTGTGCCTGCATGCAGCTCGGGAGGCAGCCATGTGGGAGCTGGAAGAGCGCCATCTGCAGGAGAAGCACCAGTTGTTCAAACAGCAGCTCAAGGACCAGTACTTCATGCAAAGACATCAGCTGCTGAAGAGACATGAGAAGGTACAGGCAAGATGGGCAACTTAGCCTGGAAGGATTATGTTGATTCGTTATTGTAGCACTCTTACTTGGTTAATTTTTCTTTGATCATTCTTCTAACCTCAGAGTTAACCTAAACAAAACGCTGTTAGTTACAGACAAAAATTGTCTTTTTTTTTTTAAAGATTTCATTTTATTTGGACACACAAGATTGGTGTTTTATTGTTTTTTCCCCTTTTTTGTTTTGTTTGTTTTTTGTTTTTCCTGATCAAGGTCCTGTTAGACAAATTGGCTTCAGGAAATCTGCTTATGTATTGGGAATTTGAAGTTGATGCTCCTATTTGGCAGAGAATCTCCCTCTCTGACTATTGAAATCTGTCTTAGTCAAATGTCGTTGAATAAAAAGAAGGGTGAATGATGGGTTTCCCTGACTGGCAGGGAAAGTGAAAGTCTCTCCCCTGCCTCAACAGCTAATGTGCCCAAAACCTTCCTACCTTCTCCAGTGAAGCTGCTGTCAACATAACTGTATGATTGTGAAGCAGGGTAGTGCTAGAAAAGAGCATGCATACTGAGCAAAATCCTTCACTGGAAAAATAAAAAAAATTGTTAAAAAAAACAGATGTACCACAAGCTAACTCCATGTATCTCTCTACGTGTCTGTCCTGTGCAGGAGATGGAGCAGATGCAGCGCTACAACCAGCGTCTGATCGAGGAGATGAAGAACAAGCAGACACAGGAGAGGGCCAGGCTGCCAAAGATTCAGCGCAGCGAGGCCAAGACCCGCATGGCCATGTTCAAGAAGAGCATTCGCATCACCGGAGCTGCCATTACCCCCGAGCAGGAGAGGGAGAAGGTCAAACAGGTGAGGAGGGAACCATATCTTCCTGTCGTATCATAACCACTCTTTTCAGTATTACTCAAGGTGCAATATGGTTCATTTGACCTATGTTAGTTGGATGGGCACCTCCGATACACATTCAGCCCAAATTTCAGGTTATTAAAACAGTTGGAATAATAACCTGAGAAGCCTCATTGTGTCTCTGTGTGTTTTTCAGTTTGCAACCCAGGAGGAGAAGAGACAGAAGAATGAGCGGCTCCACCAGCAGCAGAAACATGAGAACCAGATGAGAGACCTGCAGCTGCAATGTGACGCCAACATCCGGGAGCTGCAGCAGTTACAGGCACAGACATTTTAAATGCTTTACTTGAATACACTGAATTAATTCACATAAGATTCAAACTTTACAAAGGTTTAACATGGTTTTAAGGACAATTAAGGATACCAAAAGCATTTTCTCCGCTACACAACCTGGCTACCTGTTACAACATAATAACCTACACAAAGCGGTAGCGTCTAAACTTCTGCAAACTGAAAAAGTACATATTTCTATGAAAAATGTATATTCATTATTTTGTCCGGTAAAAAATGACTCTCGGCAGGTGATTTTCTTGTAGTTTACCAGCCCTTGGCAGGTAAGCCAATACGTTAATTTCGGACATTGTACATACACACACCAAATACAGTTGTAAATCCCTCAGCCATGACGCCTCCTTGTGTCTTTCAGAATGAGAAGTGCCACCTGCTGATTGAGCACGAGACCCAGAAGCTGAAGGAGCTGGATGAGGAGCATAGCCTGGAGCTGAAGGAGTGGAGAGAGAAACTACGACCCAGGAAGAAGGTACCCGTTAACGCCTCGATGATAATAGCCACCTGCCATGTACTCCTATAAGACCTAAGTTAATCAGTACTTCACTGGTGCCGACAGTTCTCCTAATATCAAGCCACTTCACCATCATGCCCATAATTATATATAGAACGCCCTCTCATTTATTATTGCTATAACAACAGCACTTTGGGGTGAGAGGTACTAAAAGATCTTTTTGTTGTAAGATTTGTGTTTCAAGATCTTAAGGCCAAAAATTCAACATCTCTCTTTCCACCCAGCATTAACATGCATCATTGGTGATTGGATTGTGTTTGGATGGAGCATAGTAATCCAGGTATGAATGCACCCAAGATGCATTGAGGGTTCAGTCACCCTAGCCACCTCAGGAAGTGGTCAGAGACACATTTGGCCACATTACCAACAAAGTGTAAATGCAATGAATCTCCAGTCCACATATAGGCAACTACATAAATGGAAATAAACTGTAATGCAAGGATCCAACCAGAAAGTGCACACCTATCAAACGGGTGGCCTGCAGCTCGGATAGTAACGTACTCGTGGATAGGGAACAAGCAAGACGAGGTGTTTACTGACAGGATTCGATCCAAGGCCTACGAGACACATTTTAACGCCAGGTGTAAAAGGGGGGCAAACAGTTCAAAGCATTGGCTTTAAGTGGGTTTATTCAGGCTCAAAAAGCATTGGGTAAATGAGCATTTGAAACAAACATCTTTTCCAATCTGTTCTCCAGGCCCTGGAGGAAGAGTTTGCCAGGAAGCTGCAGGAACAGGAAGTGTTCTTTAAGATGAGCGGAGAGTCCGAGTGCCTTAACCCCTCTGCCCAAAGCCGCATCTCCAAGTTCTACCCAATCCCCAGCGTCCACTCCACAGGTTTCTAGGAGAAACCTGCACATGCACACACCCACAAAGACACACAGACAGACAGACACACACACAGACAGACACACACACACACTCACACGTACAGACGTACAGACATGTCAACGCAAACACATACGCTTGAGTGTTACCACACATGCACACGGTGATGAAGTCACATACACTCAAAAGACACACACACACACAGTCAGTCTACATACAGTGTACATGGACGTAACCACACATACACTCATGAAGAGACTAAGACTGAGCCCGTGCTGCCTTGCCCCCGTCCTCTATTGACGATCAGAGGACGTAAGAGGGATGTCTGTCTCTGGACTACAGTGTTTGTACCCCAGTCTGCATCTCTGATAGAGGATGGAGTCGTCCTCTGGAGCTACACACTGGGGACACAAGGGCCCCCTTTTTTTGCTCATTTTGTCAATTTGTCCCATTATCATCTGTGAGTCATTTTACCGTAACATTTGAAATGATGTCAATAATGATGATGAAGTTATAAAGGAGACTGATTACGTTTTGAAATTCAGTATTTTGGCACCGTGGTCGTCACCTCAAAACCACTAAAGTGAAGTAGTTCTCTTTCCAACATTTTTTAGTGATTGAATTATTTTAATGAAGAATCCAGTGCCTGTAGAATTTGATGTTACTGGCTTTTAAGTCTAAGCAGTTCATGATCAATATTTGCTGCTCGATTTTTCTCCAATTTAGAAATTTGCACTAAAGACAGGATAGCATTTTCTATACCACTTAATCACAGTGTTATGAACTTATTTGGTTTAATATCTATGGCAAATCTTGAGCATGGTAACCGTATCATTTATAATTGATTATTAAATAGAATGTACTTCTGATAAAGGAGAAAGAGCACATTTTTACTATAATTCCTGATGTAGGTATGATGCAGTATATTTTTTATGAAATCATACATATCTCCCCATGTTATCATTTTAGTTTATGATACATTAGGGGATTAAAATACCCAGTCTTACGCATCAATGCAAGTTTTAGTAACTTTGTCCAGCAGAAATTATTCTGCTGCGGGTTTTTCTTCAGCATGCCTTTCTATCTTGAGCACAACTCTGAGACTCTGTTCTCTTATTTTGCAACAAGCAGTAAATGGTGGAGGCCATTTTTGTCTTCTTTGCATACAGTGGAGGTGGTGTGGAAACGGTGTTTACATTCAGAGACACGGTATCACTGTTAAATGGACAAGAAGGATATCACTGTGGTGTCAGAAAACGCCAGACTGTGTCACAGCGTTTTTATCAGTCTGTATAAATCTGTGTGGACCGTTAGTTGGTCTGTTTTCTTTAGGTCACAAAAGAAAAGTAAAAGAAAAACATCTAAACTGCAGTTACATGTTTTTTTCTGCAACAGCAGCGTTATGGTGTGTCGGTCTTCATAAGGTATTTTGCTACCATGTATATCATGGGTTGACCTGCATGGCTTTGTTTTTCTCTTTATAGAAATGATAATACTGCTTTATTGTCATGCTAGCTTATAGCCTTAATACTTCAGAAAAACTGTATGGATATACTGTGTACCTGTTATGACCATCTTTTAAAGTTTTTGGTCAATCTCTAGGTTCCATGCCAGCTCGCCAAGGTAATGTTCTATTACTGTATCAAAAATATTACTTTAACATGTTTCAGAATGACTTCATTCAACAGATTTTATTTCATCTGTGTTCAAAGAAAGTAAAACAGAATTCAAACTCTTAGCAAATGTTGTGTATGTAGGCCTGTGTATTATCTATTCTTGAAAGGTAGTGTAATATTTCATGCAGTTGTAAACACAACCTTATTAAAAGAAAATGGACCTGACTGGTTTAGGCCATCTTGACCTCTGATTGGTTCATTTTATCATCTCATTGCTTTATGGTTAGCTATTGAAAGTAACAATCAGTCAAAGCTATTTAATAATTGAGCTGTTATGTACAAACGAAACGTAATGAAGGAGTGCTGTGCACCTTTTACCAAATGAAGATACTCATTTTACTCAACAGCTATTTATATGAAAACCTTTCAGCCGTACTACAGTATCTGTGTTGTAGCTTATTCACTTATTTCAGGTTTGCATTTCAAATGATCAAAAGTAGAATTCCAAAATCAATCCTGTCAGTATTTTGGATTTCCAAAATGTAAATTGATTAAATTCTGAATGTTGACTGAAGAAATTGAAGAACTTCCATATCAAAATCATTATGCATTTTTTAAAGATAAATTTATAGTTTTTAGAATGCCTGTGTAGATTTTCATTGTGCTGTAAATAAACAGTTTCCTCTATACTGTTGTGATGTTTAGTCTTTCTTGATTTCATTTAACAATACAGTTCTAATTATCTGGCAATGATGGAAAACTATGACATCTTAATTTTATACAAAGTTGTAACAATTCATTACTTCAGAATAAGAGTATTTGTTATAAAGCATGGTCTGATTACAAAATGCTCACTAGTATAGAAAGCTGGTAAAAAAAAAATCTACTTTTAAATAAACCCCCACAAAATTTAAGAAATTACCACAAGGAATATTACCCATCAGCCAAGAGGTGAACTTAGAAGTTCATCATCAATACAGTATATCAAACAAACTTATTCGATACTATACATGGTCCCTGATTTCACAAATATAAATCGGCGCAGTAAATATTGTTAATGAATATAAAAATCACATCATATCAGTTAATAAATCTCAAAATTGGTTAAAAACAACCATTATGTGCTTCAGTACGCTTACCATCCTTACACACGTCAGAGAAAGCTATTTAAAACTCCATATAATACAGGATTTAACTTCCAAATAGCATTTTTCTCCACCTGCACCTTCCTCCACCTTCCTTTAAAGGTCCATATATTCAATAACAAGCCTCTCAAACGCCAACATTCCTCCTCCTCCTCTGAGTCACCAGTGTGTATTCTCCTGGAAAACAACAAATGGGGTTTAATTACAATTGTGCAAATTTTTTCCATCTTCAAAATTACCTGCCTGCCTGTTAAATCAATAAAGTGAAGTGAGCCAGCATGGGTATACGTGGCAGGCCTGGATCAAATTTGCTAATAATTCTTGACGTTTGTTTGAACCTACTTGGAGTACTAGGTGCATGGGGTTTGCCACATAAAACGAAGTTTAGACAATTACAGGGAAGTATTTGAAAGTCAGTTTACTATCAAACCCCAGCCATCTTGTACTATAGCACATTAACTCAAACGTTGAGAATTATTTGCAAATACTATTTCTCACCCTTTTGTCCTCTTCGTCCCTCAGGCCCAGGAAGGCCTCGCTCACCTGCGTTAAGACAGACAAAATTAGAGTAGATTGCTTTGAAAATTGGGCTGGGTATTGAAAACCAATATCTAAAGTGATTTTTGCAATCAGTATAGATTTTATGGTATGAAAGACATTAAAATCCTTCAAAATACTGTATCAGTTAACTTTACTGGAGAAGAACACTTTTCCTGCATGCAAGACCCACTCACTTATTTTAATTGTTATATAAAACTGCTCTCTCCTACTGTTCTATGATCAGTATGGCGGCTCAAAATTAAAATTCAAACTCCACTTTGTTTTTTAAGATGCACCTCTGTCTCCTTTTTGCCCAGGGAATCCCATGTCCCCTTTCTGTCCTGGTCTCCCAGGCGCTCCTACAATGGCTCCGTGGGCTGTGGAGGACAACATCAGTATTATCCAACTGAAAACACACACACACACACATCCTCTTCATATCTATTAAGGGGTTACTTCACCCACTTCTTTTACATTATTTGACTAATGGTAAATGTAACATTCTGGTTGGTAAATGGCTGTTTACTTTTTATGTATTCCACCAAATCAGTGACGTTTCCATGGGAACCGAACCATCGGCTGTATCCGGGGGGACCTGGAGGGCCGGGTGGTCCTGGGGGTCCTTGGATGACACGCTCATTGGGATCCCGTACAACGTCACGTAGCAGACCGTGGGCTGGAAAAATATATTTTTTATTAATTTAATAAAAATATTGGGCTGGAGGAAAAGTGACAACTAGTCCCTCTGCTGGTTGTGTTCAATCTTTCATTTTCCCACTGACAGAAATGAAACCATTTGTCATGAGAAATGAACTTTACCCAAAGAGTACATTTTGAATAGATAAGGCTGTAAACTACAACCTGCAGTTTTTGCAATATAAGGGAGGGAGGGTTACACACATGAGGTGCCCAGCACAACCGCTGTCTTGTACAGTTGGCGCCACTGGTACCTTGTCTATAGTTGGTGAGGGAAGTATGTGGAGCAGGCTCTGAATTCAGTACTTTATTAATCCCAAAAGGAAATTACTTTATCACAGAAACCATCACCAGCAACACAAAACAGAGTACAAACTCAAACAGGGCAAACACAGACCAAAAATAGTACATACACATATACAAACATGTCAACTTCCACAGGGAAGTCATGGTAGATCAAACAATACACATGTAAACTATAAACATACAATAACGAGGGACTATAGACATACAGTACTGTGATGAGGATGACACAACAAACTGTGATGATCTGTGACAGAGGGCAATCTCACGACAAGGGCCAGGTCTGACATCATTGTTTGTTGGTTAACAAACTGAAATCACTTACATTTGATGTATTCCACCAAATCTGTGGCGTTCCCATGGGAACCAAACCATCGGCTGTATCCGGGGGGACCTGGAGGACCGGGTGGTCCCGGGGGTCCTTGGTCCCTCACAATGTCACGTAGCAGACCATGGGCTGCAAATGAGAGAAAATGGGGAGGGGAAGTGACAGCTAGTGCATCAATTAGTTTTCAATCATTCATTCATTCATTCATTCAGTCTTTACCCGCTTTCTCATGAGCAATGAACGTGATCAAAAAAGTCAATTAAGCTATAACCTAAAGTAAAATCTCGATTTTGTCCTCAGCTGCCATCAAGTAACTACAATCAATCAAGGAAGTGGACATTGATTCCTTGCCATGTTTAATTAAACGCTTTCCATTAAATATTTATATATCAATGTCCCTCAGGAGAGGTCAAGCCTTTTCCCACTGAGCTTTGAACGTAACCAGGACGACATGATGACTTTCCCTCCTTTTATAGTCAAGGATACTGCCAGCTAATATGGGGTTTTCTTAACAATTGTCAGACAACCCTTACTTAGCCGGGTAATGTAAGGTAAGGAACCGCTGTTGAGTGGCTCCACTGGAGCAGTTGGGGGTTCAGTGCTTTGCTCAAGGTAACCTTATCTATAGTTGGTGAGGGAAGCATGTGGATCTGTGGCTCTGAACTGCCTATTTTGTGATTTGTGGAATACTTACACCTGATGTATTCCACCAAATCTGTGGCGTTCCCATGGGAACCAATCCATCGGCTGTATCCGGGGGGACCTTGAGGACCGGGTGGTCCTGGGGGTCCTTGGACGACATGCCCATAGTGTTCCCTCACAATGTCACGTAGCAGACCATGGGCTGCAAATGAGAGGAAAATGGAGAGGGGGAGAGAAAGCTTGTTCCTCCACTGGTTGTGTTCATTCCTGAGAAAACTGCTTTTAATTGTCCCATTGTCTTATTCACTTCCCCTACCCAGATACTCCCAGCCAGTCTACGGACCTTCTGGTCACAAGCTTGCTTCTCTATCCATTAGGCTGCAACTTGCCCCAATCATCAAAACCATTGAGAGTTTGAAAAGGAGCATTAAGAAGCTGTGACTCTAAAATGTGTGTTTTGTGATTTGGTTACATCAGGTAACAAACTTAAATCACTTACATCTGATGTATTCCACCAAATCGGTGGCGTTTCTAGGGGAACCAACCCATCGGCTGTATCCGGGAGGACCTGGAGGACCGGGGGGTCCTGGGGGTCCTTGGACGACACGATCATAGTGTTCCCTCACAATGTCACGTAGCAGACCATGGGCTGCAAATCACATGGTCATGGATAACATGGTCAACAGCCAGTTAACATGGGGCTTTCTAACTTATTGGTGGCCCTTCAATTATAAAAGCACTTCAAGGATTAGAGTAGAGTACAGTACAGTACAGTACAGTACAGTACAGTACAGTACAGTACAGTACAGTAGAGTAGAGTACAGTAGAGTACAGTACAGTACAGTACAGTACAGTACAGTACAGTAAGGCAGATAACGTTGAGTACAATATCCCTATGGGGCAATCATCTTACAGACAGCAAATGAGTAACACCAAGCAAAAACAACATACAATACATAGCACATAGTACATAGTAACAGGTGCAGTAAATAAGGCAACAGGTACATGTAACAAGATCACATCGATCACTTCATCAATAGCCACTAAAGCCATTAAAGTAGGCTGCCTAACAAGATGCAACCATCAGCATCATCTTCAATTGAGGGTTTGAGATGGAACATTATGAACTTGTAGCGTATTTTGTGATTTTTGATACCATTGTTCACCAGGTAACAGGCTTATATCCACTTACATCTGATGTATTCCACCACATCGATGGCGTTTTCACGGGAGCCAACCCAACGGCTGTACCCAGAGGGACCTGGAGGACCGGGTGGTCCTGGGGGTCCTTGGACGACACGCTGTGAGTCCCTCACAATGTCACGTAGCAGACCATGGGCTGGATATCAGAGAATAATGCAGTCAAAGATGCAACTAAGTCATCACAGGCCAATAAAGTATGCTAATTAAACAAGATGTAATCATCATCATCATTATCAATTGAGTGTTTGAGAAGGAGCCCTGTGAGAACTGTAACTGCTATCTGTGGATTCTGTGATTTGTGACATTTGGCTCATAACAAACTTACATTTGATGTAGTCAGTTACTTTGACAGCCATATTGGAATAGTCTCCAGTTTCCACCGATGTCCTGCCCTGACCGGTTCTGTAGTCGTAAGAGTGGCTGATGCCAGGCTCTCCCTTGTGTCCTGGGGGTCCAGGAGGGCCTGGGGGACCAGGAGGTCCAAACATGGCCCCCCTCAAACTGTCACCTGGAGACAATGAAACATAACATGTCTTAAGAAAGATGAATGTATATATATAGATATAGATATGTGATTATTTTGCAGACAGTTTCATGAAGTGTAATGAAGACATTTCATGTTGAAGGTTTCGCTCCTTCTGATGATCTCTAAGGTTGTCAAGGCATACATCACATTTGATCCTATCTATGCTAAAATATAACTCAACAGAAAATCCAAAGACAGTGCCATGTGTTTTTAATATTTTTCCACAAAACTAAGCATGTGACATCATGATTAAATCTCACCCATCCCCTAAAACACGCCCCAAACCTCCTTCAACTTCAAAAAGTCTAGGAGGTAGAAAGGAGCTTGTTGCCCAAGATATGAGCAGATATGAGAGTGAACCTCCCTGAAACCTTCTGCGTGGGGAAACCGCCTCATTACACCAACCTTGACATGAGGCTAATGAGGTTCGCCTGGTGCTTAATGGGCCATTTAGTGAGTCATCTGTTAACTGGTGCAGT
>OMLI01091880.1:0-12566 GCA_900302605.1 Rondeletia loricata
TGGATTGGATTTATATGGCGCCTTTCACGACACTCAAAGCGCTTTACAGAAACCATTATTCGTTCATACACATTCACACCGGTGGTGGTAGGCTATGTCGGTAGCCACAGCTGACTGACGGAAGCATGGCTGCTAATTTGCGCCAACGGCCCCTCCGACCACCACCAAGCTTATTCATACACATTCATACACATTCACACGAGGCAAGGTGGGTAAGGGGTTAGGTGTCTTGGCATGTAAACTCAGCAGGAGCGGGAATCGAACCGCCAATCCTTCGATCATTGGTCGACTGCTCTACCTACTGAGCTACAGCCGCCCCCCATTGTAGGTCGAAGATCTACAAAGTGGGGTCCAAAATTGTGACTTAATTGATTAAAGCACTCAATCTTTGAGAACTCATGTTATTCCTGTGGTTTAGGACAGTCAAAATCAATGTGTTTTGAAAATGAATAACTCCCTCCCCCAAAGCCAACAACTAGAGAACTGAGACACAGACGTATGATGTAATCAAAATACAGAATATGTTTGATCAGACATTGGATATTCATTTGACTGATTTCCATAACGGTACATATGTCCATTTTTGGGAAAACAGTCATTACCTGAAGTTCATTATTAAATACAGAGAGTCCAGTCTGTAAAAGTGTTACTCTGTCAATGACTTGAATTACTCTTTAAAAACGTTTTACAGTAGTTGGTTTTAATATCTGTAAAATGATATTAAGCTGTACAAGTCGCAGTGTGTGATGGATGTGGTTTTAATACCAACATCCTCCCTGCTGTCTCCTCCCACACTGGCTACAGTACTAATGTTGTTTTGTCGTTGACATGCCACTAACTAATCGTTTTCTCCTCCTACCCTCAGGACAACAGCGAAATCCACTTCAAGGTGAAAATGACGACGCATTTAAAGAAGCTCAAGGAGTCTTACAGCCAGAGACAGGTGAGAGGAAAGAGGCACGGTGGGAAAGTACCATCAGCCACCAGCCACTTCCTGTAACTGAAAGATGACACACACACACACACACACACACCCCGTTTCCTGTAATATCTAAGCAAGCTTTCTACATAGACGTTCAGCCTCAACAGCACATGGGATAGTGATTTCAGATCAGTGTGTTGGTAAATGACGATGCTATGTGTATTTCTTCCAGGGCGTCCCAATGAACACGCTAAGGTTTCTGTTCGAAGGCCAGAGAATCACAGACAACCAAACTCCTAAAGAGGTAGACCGCTCTCTCTCTTAGCTTGATCAACCTTGTGCTGAATTCTTTTTTTGTGTGTGTCCAAGGCGTCTTACATTGCCATAACCACATAACATTTTTTTTTGCAGCGGTGGCCCCAGTTCGGGCCATACTCTTAACCAGAGGATCACTGTTGCTAAACTATTGTTTCAGCCATCTGAAACAATTATAGAGTTTTATTTACTTGTTTTAAACAGTCAAAATGTAACAAACGATAATCCTGTTCTGCTAGATATTGTGATCATGATTATTAGTCTTGAGGATTTAAGGCAATTTTTTTACAGCACTTTTGGCATCTTAAATCAACATCTGGACTATTTTCAACTACATAATAATAATAAACCATTTCTATGAAACTCAACACAAGGTACAAAGTGCTTTACAATTAAGGGAATAAAAACAAACACACATACATGTATAAGACATACATTGGGAAAGCAACAAAATGCAGCAAAGCAAAACCAGTGGACAAATGACGCCCACCGAATTTGAGTGCAAGTGAATACGTTTTCAGTTGGTGAGTTTACAGTCAGATTAATGTATTTCTATAGGCAAATTGTTCCAAAGTTTAGGCGCCCTGACTGCAAAGGCCGGATCACCTTTACCGGTAGTCTTTATTCTGGCCTTTGGAACAGTTACAAGAGTTGTGTCTGCTGATCTAAGACTTGGCTTCTGCACATAAGGAGATAACGGCTCTGGTTTTGATTTAATTGAGCCATCCTACCAAAATATATCTCTCCTGTTTGTTTTTTCCTCTCAGCTGGGAATGGAGGACGAGGACGTCATCGAAGTGTATCAAGAACAGACCGGCGGACTTTGGAATGATTAAACCTCCTGCATTTCTTACTTATTTTTTTTATTTTATATTTTATTTTGTATGCATCTATGTATTTTTGTTCTGTTTTCAAACCATCTGGATCAAAAGCGACTCTTATCAGGGCTTCCATGTGTGAGGGCAGAAAGGTGAAGAGACTGAGGTAAGGAGAAAGGAGAGGATTAGTGGAGTGGGGTGACGCTGGTCTCTTTTTGGGGCGTCAGCAGATCGACAGCGGTAGCAAACAACTCGACCGAGAAACGAGCTGTACTAAGTCTGATTATAGCAAGCAATGATCAAAAACTGCCACGCACTCATGTTTCCCTTGTACAGGAAATTGAAAATAAGGGGTACGTTTGTTTGCACTCGTGAAACGCGATGGACGAGTTGTGACGTTAGAAGTCAGATGGCGAAGGTAAAGTCATTTCTACGCGAGGCAATTCATTCGACGTCTATTCTACGTTTACCTTTAGGGCGTTTAGCAGACGCTCTTATCCAGAGTGACATTTCAGTGAGCGAGCAGGTATACAGGTTAAGGTTCAGTGTTTTGCTCAAGAGCACTTTGACAGGCCGTGTGGCCGTCGAAGGACACATTGGCTGTGGGGATTGAACCCTTGACCTTTCGGTTACTGGACAGTCTCTCTCTCTACAACTTGACTTTCTCACCTGACAAGATGAAAAGGATGTAGCATCTTGTCAATATTCATCAGACCTAGACAAGAGAGACTTCTACTAGGGAGTTTTGCAACTTAAAAAACCCAAAATGTGTCCTGCAGATTTGTTTTATTTACATTTACAGCCTCAGCGCATCACATTTTGAGAATGCAAAGCATCATGAAAATTGTAAAATAATAATTATGACAATAATTGACCCGATACAATATTTCAGATTTGAAACTTTAAAAAATATATATAATTATTGTGCTTAACTTGTACATGTTGTATTCAGTATTAGTGTGTTTTGAGTGATGCGCCATACGTATGTAAAGTGTCGTCTTTTATTTACAGTATATTGGAAGGGTTTCATTCTTTGATGATATGTATGGCCATTTTGGAAATATTTTACTACCTGACAATATTTTAAAAACAGATGATTGTCTAAAACAGAACAATTTCAAAGGTCTTGCAATGACTTATAACTGCTAATATGTTTCACTGTCGAGTCAGACTTTGTTTCGTAAGAATGGGCCTCATTTTTGTGTTTTTCGCAAATGGTGGATATCTCACTTTGGAATAACACATTTCATTTGTATAAAGTTCCTCAACAAGCTTAAGATCAGCAAGGGGTTCGGTCTGTGTAATCTTCGAAGGTGTGACGAGGTATGAATGACGAACAAAGATATTTGGATAGAGGAGATGCTCAACCCACGAAGGCATATCTGAAATAACCACGACACGTGTTTACGGTTGATCGATGATCTTTGGCTATTCCGATCTTCACACTTTCTTAAAATCTCTGCTTAAAGCTGCTATGAATGATGGATATGCCGCACCTCTGAGCCAGTCTTCAAGCCATATTTGACTTCAAAGTAAAAATCTCGCCTCAATAGGATTTTCCTCAACCTGACTGTCTGTTGTTCGTGTGTCTTTCCTTAGTGCTGTTGATAGTGTGTCAGTGAATGGCTCAGGTTAACGATAACCACGCCCAAACCCCGAGCAGGAAGTGCTGTGATTTGAGCCACAGCTGAAGTGAAAGGACTATTCATCACTAGAGGAACATTGATGCAGATGGTTTGAAATTCCGGGGGCGACCCTTTTGCTTTTTTTGAATAAAATATTTAAGAAAAACAACCACAGCGCTCTGTGTTTTGTTCTTGTGTGCAGTGGTGAAAGGTAGCCTAACTATTGTAAGTACTAATACTCCGTACTCTATTTGTAGGCTGCTTTAGGTACTTGTACTCTACCTGAGTATTTCCTTTTAACAGTATACATTTAATCCATTACATTTCAAAGGCAACATTCTACGTTTCAGTCCACTACATTTATCCAACACCTACAGTTACTAGTTAACTTAAATAATGCTCAAACTATTAAAATGTCCCTCTAAATTTGTCAAACATGCAATAGAAGCTGATACTGTAATGATGATTATGAAGATAATGCATTATGTGGCATTTTATTATATTAACAGATTTTATTACATTTTTGACTCGTTTACAGGAACAGTAAGTTATTATCTTAACTGGCAGTCATTACATTATCAGTTGTTACATCAGTTGTGGACAAAGTTTCGTAATCGTAAATTACAACACCTTCCACAAGCTCTCAGTAAACACAATGGGCTGTGCAGGCAGATCAACTATGCAGAAAGGGAAATAATTAGACTAAAGTGAAGGGAAACTGTTGGTAAAAAGATGCAAGGATCTCAAAATGTAAAACCCTTTAAAGTTCCTATTCAACTGCCAGTTTAATTCCCTTGACATCAAAATGAAACAAAAAGTGAAAGGTGTAAGATGTTTCCATGCCACATAACCCGTTTCTTATCGGAGTAAGCATGCATAATTGTGTATCAACTGAACTGAACTGAGTTATGACGTTTACATGCGTCAAACCAAAACTGGGTTACTTGAGTAACCGGGTAAAGAACAGAACTCTCCCTGCATGTAAACAGTGACTGAATCCTTTGGATGAACAGCCATATAAGTCCGTTTTTTTTAATGTACTTGCATTTAAAGTGTCCAAACTTTACTGTCCTTAACAATGAATACACACAGCACTCGAACTTTAACTCATCTGCAGTAAAAGCTTAAAACCTAATGTTGCTTATCTGAATTAAGCTAAATCAATATGTGAGAACCTTTTTGCAAATTTGGATGCATCATCTTTTATTGCTGCATTATTAACATAGAATTAGATAACACTCATTACATCATGACTCCCTTACATTTACAAATTGCAACTTTAAGTCTATAACTCTATTTCAGCTCATGTTTTCTGCATCATAACTAAACAACAAATATAAAAAATATATAAAAATTAGTCTTTGCGGTGAAGGTGACGGCATTAAGGCTGTTTATTGTCAAGAGATGCATTCTTCCATTCTTCTATTCTCCAGAGCATAAAAAAAAAAAGAGCATTGACTGAACATAATTAAGGAGCTCCAAGTTCATCATTCAATACTTTCACAATACAGAGGATCCAGGTTGTAAAAGTGGTGCTATATTGTCAACCAAGGACTTAAAAAGTGCCATGCTTAGTTTGAATTTTGTTTGATCAATCATTTGGTCATTTTGTTGGAAATGGTGAATCTTGTTTTGTAACAAAACTCTTCATATGTTGAAATCTTCATTCAGGCTGATGACAACAGGCGTCTGATCCGCATTGATACTTTGGTATCTTTGGTAAACTCTAACTTTCACACGCAAGTATGTGAGTCAGTCCTAAGCCTTCAAACACCAGTAAACTGTTCACAAATGTTCATGCAACTCAAATGCCGGGTTATCTTTTCCCCTGGTTGTCATCAAAGTCCCTCGACCATTGGTCACAGATTCACGTCCTAAAGCCCCGGACCCGTCCAAATGCACCCCTTCTCTCTGAGGGGGTTGGATCCTGAACTCTGATCTGGCAGGAAGCCTGTAGGTTAAGAAAATAATCCCAGAGGTGATCATCAGGACTGCGGCTATGATCCCGACCCCGATGCCGGGCCCCACGTTCTGTGAGTCGGGGGCCTGGGGCATGTGGAAGTCGGGGGGGAATTGGACCGTCTGATTGGTCACCACCACGCTCAGGTTCCACAGGAGAGGCACGAGCGACATCGTGGCAGCCAACAGGCACAGGGCTCCGGCGGCGGAGAACGCAGAGCGGATTGGCGAGCTCTTCTCCAGCCCGAAGTAGACGTTCCTCAGGGCGTAAACACCGCTGGCGTTCCCGCAAAACCCCACGACCAGGGCCAGAAGCATGAGAACCTGGGCCGCCGCGATCTCGGGAGGCGTGAAGGCCTCGGTCAGGCCGATGCTCCTGCAGTACATGAATTTGAAGTCTGGGGTCACCAGGGTGTGGCTGTTGAAGCAGGCCCTCCAGACGCCCACCCAGGCCACCCCGGAGCTGATGACGGTGCTGTCGGCCACGTGCCAGACCCTCCATTGGATAAGTCCGAGGGCCACGGCGGTGAGGGTCCAGCCCACGCAGCCCAGGCAGAGGGCCACGAGCTGGGAGTGGGCAGTGTGAACCAGGTAGGTCATCGCAGTAGATCCACTACCGAGCCTCAGGTAGCCCAAGAAGCCCAGGTGCCCCCCGAATCGGACATCAGAAGCTCAAACCCTTCTCGTTGGAAGATGCCATCTCTCCGAGCGGCGTGCTTTCACCCCGGCTTCAGAATCACACCTCATATCCAGGAAGAGAGATCTCCGTCGCTCTCTCGTTCACGCTCTCGCTCTCATTCGCTCTCTCTGGCATTTACTCTCTCGTCTCGTCGTCTTTTCTGCCGATCCTCTCGTCACCCGGGTTACTTGGCAAACAAAGCACCAGGCTCCCTCTGCAAGGAAGGGGAGACAGACAGGTGTCGGTGAACGAAAACAAAACACCTCTGAAGTGTATCAGCACTCACTCAAGAAAGACCAAAGAGCAGACGAACTAATGGGACTAAGTTCTTGAGAACATGCTGGTAGGAAGTTAGTCTACTCTACCAGCCACTTTGGTCGGTAATCAACCATCATTTGGAGTCCTATTCTATTCTCAAGTTCTCACTGGATGGTAAAATAGTCAAAGTGGCGAGTTAATCTCCTGTTTTGGGCATGGGATTTTTTGGGGGATTGGTATTGAGTTTTTATAATTTTTTATTTTAAATGTCTGTACCCTATAGGTATGACCGCGGCTTTTAATATTCATTTTTTTATAGGTTCTAATGCTTATATATATTTTTTTATTACTCTTGAATGTATCGTTTTATTGTGTGTGGCCCTACATGTAGCAGGTTTAAAGCTTCATTGTTGTCTCCTTTACACTGACCTTTGACACGGTATTTAAGTCCCACTGTCTCTTTACATAACCCTGATAAAGGCTTTCTGCCGAAACACGTTGGTTTTTCTGTGCCAATAAAGGGCTCTGGGCACGGCACACGATGGGGAATTAACTGTGTTTTCATTAGATAGTGTACTCCCATGTAGTGTAACCTCAAGAGACTGACTTGATTGCATTTCCTGTGCATATGCAGTGTCAGGGGTTGTGAGGAACTGAACTGTATACCACAGAATGATCACAGATTATATGATTTTGTCAGAAACGGGAACATCTTTAGATTTTTATTTTTTTTCAATAAATACAATAATCATTGTCAGTTAGGTTATTCAACTTCCCAAACATTCTCAAAAAAAGGAAGCTTGACTAAAATCCAAACATAACAAAAATAAAGGAAATGATCATAGAACAGAGAACTTATTCTACCACTGCACTCATGCTAAAGCTACTCTGGATAAGAGCAACAGCTTAATCGCCTAAAATTCAAAAACATAAATCACTTGGGAATATAGCTTGTTTTCGTAAAGGCAAAACCTCTTATGGCAGATTTCAAAGTGATAATTATTGTAATTTAACGGATGAATTAATAGTGTTTAGTTCCAAAATAAGATATCCACCATTTGAAAAAAGTGACACCTACTCTTAGTATATGATTGACAGCATAAAATAAAAACAGGTTGTGGTACTTTTTAAAGGATAGTAGGCAACGTCCTATATTTTGATTATATTTCCCCCCCCCATACTGGATATACAGTATTTTGGAGTCAAACTCTTAATTCGGCCAACGACACGTACCTGAGTGCAGAAGTCTTGCAGCGTCCAAACGTCAAACACCTGTGAAGAGTTCTAGTAGTCTAACAGTGAGACTGGAAACCTAAATGAAAACCTTGGAGGAAGGGAAGGCTTTTATCGACAGGAACACCACTACACTTCCTCATCTTGCAACAAACAACCTAGATACAGTTTCCCCATCATGTCTGTGACACTGTAAATGATTGACTGTATATAGGCTCTGATGGGAAGGCCAGACTTGGGTCGTCCTCCACCTACGGCATTGGTGTACCGTGCCGTACTCACAGCAACACCGTACGGCATGTTTTTCTCATTACTGTAATTGAGTAGCTTTTTCGTGTAGCTGTCCTTTTATGAGTATTTTTTGAGGTCAGTAACTTTACTTGAGCATGTGTTTACTGAAGTATTGTGCTTCACCACAATTTAAACTGCATGTATTACAGTACAATTCTGATCTCCATAAGCATTGCATCAGAAACTGGCGTTAATTATAAACTGCATCTGCCTCAAACCTGTGCTAGCATGCGGAGGAAACACAAAGTTAACTAAATGTAACGTTAAATGCTAGAATTTATCCATGATATTAGCTTAGTGAACGTTAGCCAAAAAGCTATCCATCCAGCTACAGTTTTATCGGTTTGTTTTAGCTTGGTTGTCGTTGTGCTAGTTCGCTAGCCTTGCTAGCTAGTTGGATAGCTAATAGCCTAGCAAAAGAAACATCGATCATGTAGCAACGTTGTTTAATAATGGGGATGGGAATTTTCTGTTTTTTTAATCATAGATTGAATAGTGACATGTATTTCAGTATCTTTTTTACAGCTCAACATACTGTAGTATATAACATATTATTGAACTCAGTCTTCTCGTCCTTTTTGCGCTGCATGTGAAAGCTCATGCCTACTTTTTTTTTTTAAGTAACTCTGTAACTTTTCAATTAGCTACCTTTTACTTTTACTAAAGCATTTTTTTACACCAGTAATTTTACCTCTAAAGTTTAAAAAAAAAGTTAAATTTCAGCATAACAGCACATCTACCCTTGTAGGATATTTTGCTACTCTTTCCAGCCCTGCTAACTATACTAAAACTGTATGCAGTCATGGTACTGTAAGGCACTTGTGATAAAAGTGTATGTTAATGCGTATGGTACAGGTATGCTAGAAATGTGCTGGAAAGGTAGCCAGACATATTTTGTACTGGACCATTGCTAAATGGTTCTGGCACGGATATCAGCATTACATTCCTCTCCTACACAAACAGGCAGAAAACACGCACCGCTGCTCAGTACTCCAATGGAAAACCAAAGGATACCGATTCTGTACCGGACCCATAGTAGGTCCAGTACAGGTACAGCACAGTGCTTAAGCACTGGAAAAACTCACAGCATGGGGTTGTAAATGTGTGGGATGTTATTTGCTTCGTCACTCGTCTTATCGAGTTGAGCAATAAAGAAACGTCACCTGACAGACAAAGATCATAAAAAACAGGAAACGTAGCTATTCCAGGTATATGTTTATGTAGTGCATAAATGCAAGATTATGCATAAATGTAGAGTGTCTTATTATGAGGGGTGGAAGTGAAAAAAATTTACTTTATCATGGGCACCGATTTCCCCTGGGTTTAAACCTGCTCTATTTCTCTCTCGGGTTTCCAACTCTGCCCTACCAAAGCAAACAGCAGTAACTACTTTTGGGTGTGTCAAAGGTCATAACTAGGGTTACACCGATATGGGTTTTTTGAAGGCCGATACCGACATTTTAGGCAATATTTTGTGCCAATATTCAATATCTTCAAATTTGACAATTTTCATGCCACAAAAGTACATGTATTCAGTGTTTCTCCCCCAAAATTTTATTCTTGTCAGAGTTGAAAAGCCTCTCAAACAGCATTTAGACCATGATGGGACACTAAAACTCTCCACTGAAACCAGACTGATGAAACTCTTAGTGTTAGCAGCTCTTTAAGGCAGAGTGACCCACCTCACCTATTCAGAGGAAACTCTGGGATACATTAGGCCTTTAAATGAAGAATTAATTTACCAAAAACATAATTGAACAACTAAACCTCCATATCTGCAGTGGACGACATGAATATCTGATATATTAAAAAAAGACAATATCAGTCCGATATACTGTATTGGTCTAATCCCCGTCATGACCACCTTTTACAATTCATAAACCAAAAACATGATGCACAATCCACTTCTACGCCAACAATACGTTTGACTTGGAATCATTTTTCTCAGTTTCTCTACACTTTTTCTTTGTAGAGCAGTAAGGGGATTGGACTGTAAAGAAAAGAAAAGAAAGCACTATTGACCTGCAGCACGATTTTACGATATGAAGAACAAGGACATGATCACTAGACCTCTCAGCTTAATCGTTTATTGCTTTCAAGTTGATAAGAGAGTGCATACATGAAGTGTGGGCTGTGTCGGTACACACCCACACCAGTCCATGAAGATCAGTGGTGGGAGGCTACAGTAGGCACGTCTTCAGATATAGAGATAGACAGGGAGAGAGGGAGAGAGGGAGATAGAGAGGGAGAGAGAGAGAGAGTCCCCTGAACGGGCCAAACCAGAGAGTAATCACAATCCATGAACCTCACTGGGTACGATAGAAAACACCAACCACACCTCAGTCCCTTTACTCTGATCAAAGTAGAAAATGAACATCATTCGGGAACCCGGTGGAAGAGTGGCCTAGCGGCGCAAGAGACCGTCCCGTAACAAGAAGTTCGCACGTTTGATCCCTGCAACAGCCTTGTGTCCTCGAGCGAGACACCGAACCCCTTCTTGGTCACTCATTGTAAAACGCTCTGGTTAGGAGCTTCAGCTGAAAGCCCAAAGTGTAAATGAAAATCGGTGTGATTATAGGTAAGAAAACCACGAAGTTGTGACTGTAGTTGTAACATTACCAGAGTACATTAGCAGTGTATTATCGTATGGCATGAAAAAGAAATAACAATTACTGCTGGAACAAATCAGCATTGTCGTTACGGGAATACATTCCAGTTATCAGAATCATATCAACTCATGAGGCCTATATATTCTAGCATAATATGAAGAGTTTCGTTCCAAAATGAGATATCCACCACTTGAAAAAATGACACCTACTCTTACAAAATAACAGACCGCACAAATTGAAAGGAAAAGATGGATCTTGGTAAAGGATTAAAGGTAACTTAAGAAGTTGGTTGACAAGATGAGAACACCTGTAGAGACTTGATCTTCTACATTTCTGAGATATTGAATGACGAACTAAATGGATATATAGCACTTCGGAATCAAACTCTTCATTTCGTTGGAAAACAAAAACAAGTATGTCATGAGTGAAATTAAATTACGGGGAAAACATTCCCTCTTTCTGCATATAAGTATTCAAAAAGGCTACAATAAATTACTAGAAAATATAACTTTAAAACACGCATGATAATAATTAAGTACACACCCAGCCACATAGGAGTGTACAACATCCCAGTATCAAAGATATTATAAAGGGAGATTGAAGAAAATACTAAAGATGGATGTACTTGAGTGATCACGGCACACTTGATAAGTGTTTTAAACAGGAATATTTAGATTTTCTTGAAAATGCTTATCACATGTTTGCATATAAATGTCTATTTATAATGATGTGTTTATATTGTAGTGTTTCAAACGCATGCTCTGCTTCACTTTCCCCTCCTTCTCTAGGGGGCGCTGTAGTGTAGCTGACTGAGCTCTGACCTTCCTGGAGGAGAGCAAGTGACGAAACAATTTCCATACAGGAATCAATAAAATATCACGATTATTATTAAAGGTGCTATTTGTAGCAGTTTAACATCAATGAATCATTACCACATTAATTTGGAGACATTAGTATAATCTGCTGGATTGCTTTACGGCACAAAACAGGAAGGGGGGGGGGACAGGAAGCAACAGGGCTTATGGGAAACGTGGTCTTGATTTGGAGAAACGCAAGCACTAACAACACCACTGGTGTGAGATAGAGGCGACCAATCGTCTCGACCCTGGTCTCATTTGTTTACCAAGGTATCAATTAATTTAACGATAAACGATACATTGATGTTTAAAAATGCTACACATTGCACCTTTAATGTAAAAATGTAGTCCTCCAACTGCCTGGTTGCTCGATCCAGTCCAACGCCCCAGTAGCTCTCATGGAGAACCGCATTTCCACGTCTGAAGTGTTCAACCCGGTCAGAAAAGCGCCCTCTGCTCTAGCGGCAGACTGTCCATCAGGCACTTGAGCTGCTCCTCGCCCAGCTTGATCTTGTCCTCCAGCTTGCGTTGCTCGATGATGAGGGCCGACTTCATCTTGACGAAGTGCCGGTAGTCGTCAAGGCCTTCGGCGTCGAGGTGGGCCTCCATGATGCCGGAGACCAGGCGCTCCCGACGGTCCAGGTTCTCCTTCAGCTCCTTGGCGTCCTCGTGCTGCCGCATTAGCAGCTTGCGCTTCTCCGTCAGGGTGCGCTGATGGAGGGAGGGGAGGGACGAAAGAGAGAGGGAGGGAGAAGATGGATGAACGTTACCGTTAAAGTATAAAGTAAACTTTAATTCCTGAAAACGTTTCACATGACAGCAACACAAAGACAGCACCTCCTTCCTGTCCCTCCTCCCATACCTTCTCCTCGGGCGGGGCTTCGTCCTCCAGGCTGTTGAGGGCGTTCTCCACCCGGGCCAGCCGACCCGACAGCGACAGCAGCAGGCTCACCACTTTGTCCAGGTCGCCCACGAACATGCGGAACTTGTCGAGCTGGTT
>OMLI01091883.1:5304-15634 GCA_900302605.1 Rondeletia loricata
AAAAACTGAAAATTATTATAATATATAATAATATAATAATTATTTAACTTCATGTGACTGTTTCAGTTGATAATCTGATTAATCTTATTTGTTGACTGCCATGAAAAATTAATTGTAATCAGTTGCTTTCAGTTTTTAAAGAGAAAACAAACATTCGAGCAACATAAAGTTAAAGATGCATTTTAAGTGATCGCATAATTTTTTTTAATGATTGCTATAGATATCACGATAATATCGTTATCGTGATATTTTTTGCCAAGATAATCGTATTGTGAAAATTTTATATTGTGACAGCCCTAATTCTAACACACTGCTTCTGAATGATTGTTTCTAACTCTCAGCTAGTTGTGTGGGTCGATCCCCTCGATGGCACAAAGGAATATACTGAAGGTAATCTCTTCAAATGTGTATTTTTATTTTTTTGCAACCGTCTCCATGTGTGTTATGAATGGGTGTGTTCTATAACACACAATGGGCACTGCAAATAATTGGAATTGTTTGATTTAGCCCTGTGAAATGAGACTTCATAGTGAACTACTCAGTTTCTGGCCAAGAAGCTCACTGGGCGTTAAACACACTTAGCATTGAACTGGCTCCACCAGCTCACCAGGGTTCAGGAACACATCTATTAGCTATCACATTCAGGCTTTACAGCATGTTGTCATAGCAACTGCAACTACCCTGAACCTTGTGTGTTAAATCTACCCTTAAGGTCTGTAGCAACTGATGATGTAATAACTACCGAGTTATTACATTATTAGTCAATAGTATTATTACATCATCAGGTATGTTACACACCTTATGAAGTACTAATTGTTGGTTAATGTAATAATGTGACGTACTGTAATTATATTGTTCAGCAATTCATCACATTAACAGGTTTTAATACATTTTGACATTTGAAGTTATTACATTATCCGGCAGTTATTATATCATCAGTTGCTACAGTGTCTCTTATTGAAACCCTTATTTTCATTTAATTTAATTTAATTCTCCTTTTTTGACATTGGAATGCAAAGGTTTTCTGTGGATCATTTTGGTCTTGTTGGGTTGCATTCGGGCTGACCCTTCACTTTCCCTTTGACTTTTTCTCTTTCCCTCTATATCATCCCTGCTTTCTCTGTCCATCTGTCCCTCTCTTTCTCTCCCTGCTGACCAGCGTCGAGGCGTCTCCATCTCCTAGCTGAGGCCCAGATACCACACGCCGGGTCGGACGCCTCTCAGCCTGTCAGCACAGTTCTCTGTATGGTGACAGATAGAAGGCACGGGACTGTGTGGGCGGGACACTGATACAAACCCTAACCCTGGCAGTGTTAGTTAGCCAAACCCTAACCCTGGCAGGGTTAGTTAGCCAAACCCTAACCCAGGCAGGGTTAGTTAGCCTGTAGAAAGAATGTATGTCATCATGCTGGACAGAGAAGGAAGGGATCTGTCATCTTAAAGGGATACTTTTAATTTAATGATCAACTAAGATTCTGAATGTCAAATTCTCCTTTTGTTTCTGTCCTGCATCTAAACGCTACCTTGACACCTTACTGCTCACAGCGGAAACATTTGCATAGCATAATTAAAGTGCAGTAAAAGTGTTTGCTTTATTAAGTGGCCTCCTCCAGCTAACATCTTGGTATATTCTGACCCCAGGGCTCCTGGATAATGTGACTGTACTCATTGGTATTGCATACAGAGGCAGAGCTATCGCTGGCGTCATCAACCAGCCTTTCTACAACTACCAGGTACGGACCAAACTAAGTGACCCTGCTGCTGTGTCCTGAAAGCTGTCACACCCATGATTGACCCACTCTTTTGTCTGGTCAGCTCGGAGCAGGGGCAGACCTGGGAAGAACTATGTGGGGAGTGCTGGGACTAGGGGCGTTCGGATTCCAGTTGCAGGAAGTCCCTGGTGAAAGACGTATTGTCACCACCACACGTTCCCATAGCAACAAGCAAGTAACGGACTGTGTAGACGCCATGGAACCTCATGAGGTCATAAGAGTGGGTGGAGCTGGAAATAAGGTGAGATGGGATTTAGAGTTGAGGACACACTGAGCATGTTAAAATGTAAATTGGGAGCATGATTACTCTTTACAGCCAACTACGCAGTGTCCTGTACAGGGAGGACTTGTACATCAAGTGGGACATGGTTTCTGGTCCTGACCTCACACGATTCAAGTCTTACTTTAAGGTGCCACATGTAGCTTTTTTAAACATCAGTATATCATTGTCAAATTAATTATGACACCTTGGTGTAATTACCGTAAACAAATGAGACCATGGTGGAGATGATTGTAGCCTCTATCTCACACCAGTGTTATTGTTAGTGCTAGTGTTTCTCAAAATCAAGACCACATTTCCCATAAAACCCCTGTGCTTCCTGTTGCAAAGAGGATGTTGCTACTTGTCCCCCCTTCCCCCTCCCAGGCGCCGCTCTGTGTTTGTTTTAAGGATATACGGTTTACTGAAGAGGATAAACATGTTGGAAATTATTTTTCCATCGGCCTTTCACTCCTTCCACCATCTGCCACTGTGAGAAACTCTGAAATCTTTAGCTCCGTTTGCTCTGGAAGAACAGCGCCCTCTGCCGTAAAGCAATCCATCAGATTTCACACCAAATCTGACCCAGTGGCACACAAAGTAAAATTCAGTAGAGGCTGCCAATCTTCTCGATGATGGTACTATTTGTTTATAGTAGTTATACTAATGTCTCAAAATTAATGGGGTAATGTTGTATTGATGTTGAAATGCTACATGTAGCACCTTTTTAAGCGATACAAAATGTATAATCCCCTGCACCTGTTCATGTGTCATTATACCTGGTCCTTCAGGGTGATGTATATGCCATCACAATTTATTTCCATTATTATGCAGATGACACACAGTATTATTTAGCTTCAGACTAAAAGGCAAAGCAGGTCAGGAAAGCCTTCTAAACTGTTTTGCTGACATTACATGTTGGATGTCTGAAAACGTTATCCTGCTCCCTGACAACAAATCTGATTTCATCTTGTTTGGCTCCTAACTGGCAATAGGCAACACTGAACATGACCCTGGTCCTCTGTCTGCAAATGTGAAATGTACAGTTAGGAACCTTGGTGTTGTCTTTGACCCCGAACTAAATTTAGAAATAGAAGTTAAGGCTGTCCAATCCTACTTTCATCAACTAAGAGCCAAAGTAAAGTATTTTGTTTCAGTGTCTGACCTGGAGAAAGTTATGGACTTGCTTTTATGTAGGCCTAATTGTCTCTACCGTGTTGTGCTCCAGTGCTATAGTTTTTCCCTATTTGAATTGAATGTTTTCTATATTTACTTTATATATATTGGTATTCATTTTCTGCTGTTATAATTATTATGTTGCGTAAAACTTGTCCAGAAGCCAAAGATAGCACAGTTAAGGTCAGGTACATTACCGTTAGCTGTAGATACAGGAAGGTTCAGTGGTACGTCAGAGGATGACGGCATCTGTCTGATATGTCATGTGGGAGAAATTGAAAATGTAATTCATTTTAGGTTGTATTATCCTTTATATGATGAGCGGAGAAATGTGCTTTATAGAATGATTCTGAAAGGTAAAAGGTGGATTCTATGTGGCAAACTTTATCTGTAAAGCCCGGGCAAAAGAACGGTGAACTTATGATAAATACGTTTGTTTAGAACTATATTGAAATAAATAACGTCTGTTAGTATTAGCAGCATTACTACTAGTACACCAGTTGTGGCCTGAAGAACGCCTGCTTACATGAACCATCTCTCTGCAGATTATCCAGCTTGTTGAGGGGAAGGCTTCTGCGTATGTCTTTGCTAGTCCAGGATGCAAGAAGTGGGACACTTGTGCTCCTGAAGCCATTCTGCATGCTGTTGGAGGTAAAAACCACCCTTCCTGTCTGTAGCCCACATGTTGGTGGCATTAATATGCAAACGTGTCCCCATGTACACATTTTAAAGAATGCTTTTAAAACAAA
Source organism: Rondeletia loricata (assembly GCA_900302605.1). Classification (NCBI taxonomy): domain Eukaryota; kingdom Metazoa; phylum Chordata; class Actinopteri; order Beryciformes; family Rondeletiidae; genus Rondeletia; species Rondeletia loricata. The sequence goes on from OMLI01091883.1 coordinate 9,261, forward strand.
CTAGCACAGGCCTGCTTCAGGAGCTAAACTACGCTAAGCTACTGAAGCTTCGACTTGGTATTGTGATAATTTATCCTATGTAGCAATAGAGAACAAATGTAGCTGTCTGTAAAAATGTTTTGCGAAGTAATTATTCATCTGCTTCCTCTCTTTTCTTTCTTCAGGCAAACTGACTGATATGCATGGCAATGCATACTGCTATGATGCTAATGTAAAGCACATGAACTCTGCTGGGGTGCTGGCTACGCTACGCAACCACCAGTACTATGCCAGCAGAGTACCACAGTCAGTGCTACAAGCCCTGAAGTCAGAGTGAGGTCTATCTCAGTCAGAAATAGGAGACAGCAAAAACACATACACCACTGTGTTGTCTTTTTGTGGTGCAGAGAATCAACCACAAAGGTTAAAATCCACAGAGAACGAGCGTTCCTGTGCACACATGCAGAGGTGACATATGGACAGGAAACATCTTTGTGTCAAACAGAAATTGTCATAAAACCTTGATCAATAAATGAATAGATTGTTTATGCAAATCCTAACAATAATCTCTTGCAGCCGTGATAATGTATGAGAAACAGTTGGTATGGGACATTTCAAGAAGCTGAATGTTAAAGACAACAAAACTAAGTTTCTATTACATATCGTATATGCAAAGATTTTGGTATATTGTTAATAACAGTAGCTTTTGATCCTACACTGGAAGATTATGATTGTACAATAGGATCAACACTACACTGATTCACCTGTTGAAACATAGGATTGCAGATTAGCATCCTAACTTTAGTTTTGAGTTTTCTCAGAGCAAAACCTTTTCACTTTTTATCTCCTTAAATCGTTAACAAAAATCTGTAAAGATCTGTTTGTAAAACAGCAATATATGAATAACTTGTTTTAAACAACATATAAGATCGAACATTATGATTTCAAGATCACACTTGACTGAATTACCTCAACGTTTACGTCATTCAACATCACTCAACATTTAATGAATCTGAAATAACAAGCAGAGAGCAGGCTCAATAGCACTTCCATTTATTTCACTCAGCTTGAAGCAGACGTGTACAAATCTCAAAACTGTTTTTAAACAACATACTGTTTCCAACTTGAAGACCAATAGATTTACAAGGCAAAAGGCGAGATTCAAATAAATAAAATACTTAGGTTATATGTTCATTAGTGAGATGAAGATTATTTACTTTATTCAATTACCACTAGGTGGGAGTAATGTAATATGCTAGCACAACGCAAACAACAACAAAATGCCATCTGTCTCAACTTGATGAGCTTGACTTCTTTACAATGTCATGCGATTTCCAATGACTGGATGTACAAGGAAGATCAATATCTAATGCTGTGAACAACAAACCGCTCCAAATGTGTTGTGTTGAGCTGTGACCACCTTTCAAAATGACTATACTGATAACTACCTTGTCGTGCCTTTATGTCCATTTCTTATTCAACATGTAAAATAGAAACTGTGGGCCAGCAGATGACTTACAGTATATGCCATGTTGTACACATTTCTTTTATATAGCCTCTGCACTGGCAGCTTTGTCTCTATTTTTCTAAACTGCTACTTGCCAGGTTGAGGGACATTTTTCTCCCTACTGGATCTGCTCTCTGATGTTTTTTCACACTTTCCACATACTCATAAGATTTATTTAAGAACAGAAAATCAGATTTTTGACCCCTATGGTTGCCTAGATCGGGTTTTCCATTTTAAATCAACAATGAAAAGATCAAATCTGTGTCACATAGGATTGAAAATCCAATATTCTGCACTATCAATCCAACCACAGATACTCTCATAGATACAAGGAAAAGGCCACTTCCACTCTTCCATTTCCACAGAAGAAAAGTCTCATTCACAGAAATGAGTTGGGTATGAAAAGAGGCTGAGGGGAATCTATATGAAGGTCCTTTTTGAGATACAGTATGGTAGCTGTTTTTTATTTTTTACTTCACATAGGCCTATACAAATATGTCTGCTTGCATACAAGATTTTTAGCAATATTTATTGCACTTGTATTTTCAAAATCTCAGTATTTAATTAATATAATATCTCCATGGGGAGAAAAAAACATTCTTGAGTCTAAAGGAATTGCTCAAACTAGCAATACTGAACCAGTGTCCTACTGGAGCCAATATATGGAAGGGCAATGACAGTAACTGAGTAAATTGCATGACCATCAGTAGAATAAAGGTAAGACAGGGAATATTTGGTCTATGGTCTGGAAGAATCTATGGTTTTTACATTGTCTAGGCCAAAGAACCCATCTCAATCACACAAGCACACACGCATTCACGAAGTCACTATGGAAACTATCTGAAGGCAGAGAAGCATCCTTTCCAAACATGTTGCCCATTCCGCAAGAGGTTGGTTTCATATTGCTGAACGGACTAAGAGTGAGGGCTGAGCAACACATTCCATGGCATTGAAAATAAAAAGAGAAAAAAAATCACTGTCACGTATTAATAAAAATACCCACAAACAAGCAAAAAAACCACTCCTTAAATTTCTGTTTACACGAACAATCTAACAGAGAGGAGGAGGCTGGAGTGTTAGACACCGCCTGCAGGGACGTGGGCCAGAGACTTGCCAGGGGGGAGGAGCAGGAGAGTTGGGGCCAGCTGCTCACCTCTTCTTGGGGGCTTGAGCGGTACGGGGCGGGGTGACAGGGCGTCCCGAATTCACTCCCCCATACTGGTACTTAGCTTTTTTCTCAGACGGCTTCAGGATCTGAAAGACGGGAAAAAAAACATCAGCGGCACAAAACCCACGCGTTCATCTGCCTGCGTGAGAAAGACTGAGCTTTTTTACCTGAAAGGAGCACATGAGGGACTCGTCCACGCTCATCATGCCGCCTGCGTTGTCAAACTCCCCACAGTAGTTTGGGGCAGAGAACAGCGTCACCAGCTGTCGCTTGGCAAAGAACTCGTAGCCGTCTTCAACGACCTGTAGGGGAACAGGATGACATTTTTATTCTTTTTTAATGAAGTGCTTTTCATTAGTGAAAACCTACTACAGGAGAGTTAATCACTTCAGATCAGTAAATGAGAAGCCAAAGGAGGGCCCATATTTTATTTTAACATTTACCATGCTTTTGATTGCTTTTGTTCCGTTTTGATTCTATGCTTTTAGGTTTTTCATTCAAATGTATTTTGGCATTTTTAACATTCTGTGCACAGTGCTCTTGTAAAATCAAGTTGATGTTCCATTTGATTTCCCAGTCTAAATAAAAATGGTCAAACCACATTTAATTCTCCACAATATCATTTCGCATGTAGCAACACTTACAGGGCAGCATGTGTGTTACCTGATGGGCTCGGCAGATGAGGTCCAGGTCGTGGCGGTTGAGGAACTTGCTGACCACGTCGGCCCCGAAGGTGAAGGACACTCCCCGGTCATTCTCTCCCCAGCCCTGGACATCTTTATCTGGGTCTGACCACAGCAGGTCACACAGCAGGCCTGGCAGGAAGAGGCAGACATCAGTAAGCAACACAGTAGTCGGACAGCAATGAAAATATACTTTCGAAGCCTTTCTTTTGACTACCAGGGGAGGTCCAGCAATAGATTTGATCTTGTCTGGAAATGAGAACATAATATATTTTTCATTATACCCTGGCAAACATTCCATCTGAAATAGCCTTTTTTTCTTTCTTTCTGTATTCAAATTTTTTTCTGTTTGTCTCAGATTATAAATCAATATCAGGTGGCACTTCACTTATTTTTGCCATGTCACAGTGATTACAAGCAGTTTTGACTGTTCCTTGATTGCATCAGTTTTGTAGATGTTTGATAAAAGGTTGCACTTTTCATTCTGATTTTATGCAATCTGACAATTTGATTTTACCTTTTATTATCATTGTTATAATCAAGAGACATCTGTAATTACACACAACAGATGTGTGTCATGAGATAACTGGTGACACCATGTAAAAGTTGCCCTCAGCTGATAGGTATTTTGTCCCCGATTTGTTCCTTAACACAAACACAGGATACCAGACCTGTATCAGGGACATCAGTGGGTCTCATGATGCGTCGAATTTGCTCCATGGACTGCAGATCAGGTGAGAGACCTGAGGGGACCGGATGATGGTATTAACGCGGCCACAACACATCACACACAAATCCCTGGTGCATAACAACGTACAGGAGAAATAGAGTTGATTCCAATGTCGGTAAAATATAATGTAGCAACTGATAATGTAATAACCAGCAATTATTACTTCAAAAGCTGTGTAGCATATCTTTAACTGATGATGTAATAATAATATTGTCTAATAATGTACAAATAATAAGAATGTAATAATTAGTTACAATATTACTCAATATTATTACTACATCAATAAAAAATGTTACACCCCATATGAAGTAATAAACGCTGGTTAATGTAATAATGTGATGTCATTACATTATCCAGCAATTTATTACATTAACAGGTTTATATTTTCAACTCATTTAGAGGGACATTCTTATTACATTTTGACAAGTTACTACATTATCCAACAGGTATTACAATATTGGTTGCTACATAACAGACACATCACAAACCTCCATGGCAGCAGAAGATCTTCTCATCGATAATAGCAGCAATGGGCAGACAGTTAAAACAGTCTGTGAAGGTCTTCCAGAGCTTTATGTTGAATCTGCGCTTGCCTGGGAAAAACAAGCAATGGTGCCAATTAAAATCATGTAGAAATCATGCTTGTAGGAGACAAGATGAGACGTTTAACAGGGAATACTGCTGAATTTCCACATTCAGATGATATTTCTATGCCCTAAGGTTCAGTCCCTCTTGGCAAACTTCAGTACAGTCTCCCTTCATCAGAAATGAGAAAAACTAATTAGGGAATGGGACTTTTTTTTTAATGTACAGTTCCACAGAGAATTAATATGAAAAGATGGGAACAGTGACCAACCTAAACTATGATTTTAGGGTATAAAGTTGCTTTTACTGGTATGGAACTGATAACATTACTATAATAAAAAGCTTGTTAGGTCATGGTTGTTTTCTAGCTTTAGAAAATGTTTTCTTGTTTCTCCTCAGCCAAATGGACATCATAGGTCAACTCTTAAATTGAGTGGCAATCATTAGCAATTCAAGGTAAACAGTATGCACTTGCAGCCAGTATAAATGACAGCATGCGTTTCCCAGCTTACACTCATCGTAGAAGCCGTAGATGCGGTTAATGGAGGCACACTCGTGGTTCCCCCTGAGCAAGAAGAAGTTTTCTGGGTATTTGATCTTGTAGGCCAGCAGCAGGCAGATGGTCTCCAGCGACTGTTTCCCTCTGTCCACGTAATCCCCCAGGAACAGGTAGTTGGCCTCCGGAGGGAAGCCTCCATACTCAAATAGCCTCAGCAAGTCTGTGTACTGTCCATGGATATCACCTAGAATGAGTAACGATATGCTCAGCTCACAATTCAATTTGGTACATTATGCTGTTTTACATGTTTCAGTACCATCACAATATCAGACATGAACTTGGCATTTAAGCAAATAGATGGGGATGGATTAAATAGAGAATGTCTTTACTGTTGATTTGTCATTAGGGTTTTGATATAAAGTCACAACTTCTTCTTCAGCTCCACTATGTAATTGTTTTTTTTGTATCACAATATATAGTGTGATAACATAACATGTATGCCATTTGGTGGATGCTTTTCTCCAAAGCACCTTACAGTGCCATGAGTGTGTATATATTTGACATGGGTGGCCCCAGTGGGAATCGAACCCCAAAAACCCCTAGAAGTGAAAGCACCATGCCCCACACATTGAGCTACTTGATGTGTGCTAAGCAAGGATATTGTTGAATGCCAACTGAATAGAGAGAAGTGCATACGAACTGCCCTGGCTAGGTGGTTTTCTCCAATAGTGCCCACAAACGAACAAATCCACAGGTTTCCATTCTGTTTAGACGCCACTGCGCATGCTCAGCAGAGTCAGGTTACATGCTCACAGCCCATCTGATTTCAATTTCTTCTGCAGTGAGCATGTAACCTGACTCTGCTGAGCATGCGCAGTGGCGTGTAAACACAGAATGTGGATTTGTTCGTTTGTGGGCACTATTGGAGAAAACCACCTTGCCAGGGTAGTTCGTATGCGCTTACTTGTGTTGGACATAACAAAGACACAGCTATGGGAGCTGCTAAACACTCGTTTGGAATACAATGGATGTCAATGACTGGCCAACTGCCAAATTTCAGTACGCCGGTACTCCGCGAGAGAGGGTGAGTTGAACAAAAATCATGGCTGATTTACATCTCGACATAGACCATGTCAACAATTAACCTGGGGTCTTAGCAGACCGGCCAATTAGAGCTTGAGATCTCAGCCCGAACCCGACGGGACCCGACCCGACCCGTCTTT